>JAYJMH010069424.1:0-33826 GCA_036873815.1 Phacellophora camtschatica | reverse complement strand
ACTTTGTTTCCACCAGCGCATATCGTTCTCGAAGCAAAAAATACCAAGCACGCGGCGATCGCATGTGAAATGACGAGAAAATGGGATAAAGTATCTTGACCTCTCTCCCTAGGCTTTTGCTTCCCACCATCGCAAAATACCTCATGGTCAGCGGTCTAAACATTTTTCCCCTATGCTTATGTTTCAGCGTTTTTCCCGAAAATCTACCAAATAAAATAGCAATTTTAGTTTTCAAAAATTTAATTGAAATGGACAACTTGTTTTGAAGATTCTTTTGGAATCATTAGTCAGCATTGTTTTCAAGAACAAAGTATATTGTCTGGAACACCGCCGTGGTTCAGAAAATGCATCAAGACGACCGTTCAAGAGCGTAGGCCAAAATCAATACCTCTGGTTTGGGTTGGGAGGCCAATTTGAACTTAAAATGTTATTGCCTAAATTTCAGACAATTAATATCAACAAACAAGATTTTTATTTTCAAGTTAACTATCAAAGATTGCTTAAAATATAATTTTTACTGATTTGAGCAATTTCCTCAGCAATAGCCTTGATCAACCCGGTTACCATTTTTTGGGACACACTATACAATTTGCCATTTAAAAACTGTGTTAAAATATTTAACAGAAGCTGTAATATTGTTAGTAAAATGTTTGCATCATAACGAGGTAAATCAGTTACTGAGTTAGTTAATGGAAGGCAGGGAAGCAAAACAACGTGTCTTTCATTCGAAGTGATTCAGACTCTTTACAATGGCGACGGGGATTAAAATCAATGTATTCTTGGTCGTCTTGTAGAGTTTTGAACTTACAATGGTCGCGCTCTGATCCGCACACAAACTGAAAATCAATGTATTTAGTTTTCATTTACAATGGTCGTCTTGAAGAATTTTTGTAAACATGGCACAAAGTATTCACATATAGACAGTGCCATAATTTCAGCACAATGCTGAAATTGGTGTGAGTTTGGCCGCACGATGGAAACATTTTCTGTTATATTATTATTGCTGGCTCGAGAAATATTTAAACAAATCCCAGAGAATGGAGAAATGAAAGAGTATGATACGGCAAAAACGAAACTGTCCGCTTATTTTGTACCACAGATAAATGGAAGGTGCAAGGTGTACAAATTTGGAGAAGCTCCTCAAGGAAAAGCCGTAGAGATTGGATCGGTTTCACACTAGATTAAGAACACTTTCGATGGCTTGTGATTTCAATGACATTCAGTTCAAAATCGAAAAGCAAATAATTGTTTGTGGAATTTTTTCCAGGGTTAGAAAAAGAGGGGGCGTCGATAGGCCCTGTCGTTTAAGCAATAAGGCCAGTTTTTATTTCCTTTCACTCCTTCACGCCATGAAAAAATCCATTTTACGTTCACGCGTGACAAGAAGCTTGACGATTTTACATTTAACCCCTAGAAAGCCCCAGATACTTGCTCGGACATTATTTCATCGTTTCCATTTTTCAATTTAAGTTCTAAAAATATAATCGGAATTTTTAAACATATGCAATGAAAATGCAATCCTGAAGAAAATGCCCAACGAACTGACATGAAACTTAATGTTTTTGTATCAATGGGCTTTTGCTTTAATAACAAGAATAAGTAATAAATGCTTTATTTGAAGTTGCTTTTAACAAATTACTTTTATTCCGCTCTGAGCGCTGAAAACAGTAGCAAAAATGTATACTACACTGTTTGCGTTACAGAAATTGACTTTGGTAGCTAAGAGTCAACAGGTCTCGTTTGATCATTTGATTGACACAAACGAATGTTATTATTCACCCATTTATTATTCACCCATTTATTATTATTTCAGGCCTTTTTACCAAAAAGTACCGGGTGTCCCAAAAAACCCTTACACGGGTTCTGCAAATATTATGCAAAAACGTGAATATGAACCTTTTTGTTAACACATCTGTTATACAGCCTGATACATACGAGTAATTTGTGACCACAACTAATAAAAATGAAATGTAGCGGCGAGGATATATAAATTTATGTTCAAAAGTTCTTTGGAAAACAACAAGTTTTGCAATTGAGGCATTTTAGGCCTTGAGTGTCATGTGTTTCGAGTCGGTCAATTTCGCTTCTTTCAAATATACAATTCAACAAGGGAAAAATTTATCTAAGGGTAAACAAAGCAAAATTTCTAGAATTCTTGTTTTTCTATAGAACTACAATTTTGAACAAGATTTGTTCCTGTTTACTCAATAAGACATAAAAGAATAAAATAATTGTTTGAAAACATAATTGTTTGTTTTTAAGGAAATTCTAAAAAGATGTTACCTTTGTTTTTCTTGTTATCTAATTTTTTACTAGATTGGAAAAGTCAAAAACTGACTGACTTGAAATCGATGGCAAAACACGTTGCATTGCTCTCACTCAAAAAACTTTAAAATATGGGTGACGATATCACAGCTCTTACATTTGCGTTTTTATTATTCGAGGTCACAAATTACTCGTATGTTATCAGGCTATGTAATAGATGTGTTTAAGAGAAGTTTCATATTCACGTTTTTGCATAATATTTGCAAAACCCGTGTAAGGTTTTTTCGGGACACCCGGTATTTTCAAGTAAAAAGGTTACGTATCATGTACCATTGGTGAATCTAGGAATTTTTTGGACAAGTACGAAATGGTGGAGGTTTCAGTTTGGCTTCGAATAATGGCTGGCAACGCCCATTTTATAAGATGGGTGTAAACTGACCATAGCTTACTACTTGAGCCCCTAGCAACTCGTAAAGCCTAAACTGACCCCAAATATCGCCAATCCATCTAATCGTCAGATTTTTATAAGAAATATAGAACACTAAACTATTCTTTTAGGGACTTTGCTTGTAGAAAATTTACAAAAGTTTTAAGAGTTATTTTGACACTCTAAAAATTTTAAGAAGATTGTTTTTTAATTAAAATATTTTCATTTATTTCAAGACTAAATTGTCTACCTTGCTTGGTTATTGTCATCAATTGCGGCACCAGGATAACTCTAACGAAGGGGCTATGTCTTCCGTAATGGGGGCTAGACTAGTAAAGTGATTGAAATGTTTTAGGGTCCGGGGTACTACCTGGAAAGTTTTTGTGTAACTACGCCCTTTGGGTTGGCTTAAAACGACTCCAAAATATGTTTTACGTCGATGAATGACATTCCAGGTAGGTCAAATATCTAAGTGACAGAAGATATTTGAGAAGGAGAGAAGTTCTTTTGCTAAATTTCAAAAGTTAAGATTGCTGGAAGGTCCACTAGTCTAGCCCATTGTTATTATTACAGTAATAAAACAATGTCCTAAAATCTTGAGTTCTTCAGCCAAATTTAAAATTTGAGACAATTAGAATTAACGGTCGTCACCAAATTTTGTTTCTACATTGTATTGAATACCGGGGAGTTTTACGAATTTTGAAATTTTAGATTGCTAGAATTGCTGGCGTAGCTATTTTATTTCTAGCTTAGAAGTACATCCCTAACACATGATGTAAATGACACAAAAGCAGTAATTATCCTGAGAAAAAGTTTGAATTGTAAGATCGCTATATTCGCTATCATGGCATATTTTCAATAAGTCATGTCCTGATTCGTCTAGATTTGAGCTCAGCCCAGACTTTGGCAATGTAATCAATGTCAATGGAATCCGTCAAATCTTTTTCGCAAGACATTAATATCAGGGACTCCAAGCGTGAATCGGTCATCGTTGTCCTTAAATGAGTTTTGATCAGCTTCAATCTGCTGAAAGATCTTTCACCTTGGCGTCAGTAAGTGGAAATGCAGATTTCCATTTTTGTTAGTGGAAATGCAGATTTCCATTTTTCGGAGAATTTGGCAGCCTCGGACATTGAATCTAGCTTCTGGTTTGTTAGCTGTGCGTGGGAGAAAAAATTGACAAATTCTGACTGCAACGCAAGCGGATCGATGGTCATATCTGGTGGAAAAGGCTGGACTAGCTCAGAAATATCATCTAAATTTGCTTCCTGTAAAGGGGATTGCAAAACGTTCGCTAACGGCCTCACGGCCTGGAGGCAGACTGCCAGGTTGTCTCCAAACTGGATGATCATCGTGTCCAGCACTTCCTTGAACTCTCGTCGATAGAACTGGACAATACCTAGCTCAGTTTCTGCTTCTGGATGCTCGTCTATGATTGCTGGCCTCCGCCTAGCCCGATGTTTGCGGTTAAATTCTGCATGAGCGTTGCCCCTTAACTTGGCGGTGAACTGAATACCAATGATGATATTGATCTTCATTAATGCGCTGCAAACCACAGACAGTTGAAAGGATAATTGTCATGGCGTCAACAATGTTCATATCTTCAGCTTGCAATTCTTCTGTCATCTGCTTTGTACTCGACATGATGTTCTTCATGAACATGATGGAGATAAAGAAGTCACAAGAATCCATTTTGTTACCCAAATTTGCTGCAGGTGCCTTTGTTTTGTTGTCACATTTGTCTGACGTCTTGATTGTCTCAAGAGCGTCCTTCACCTGCTCATATCTGGTCCAGACAGCGTGAATTGACTCTGCTCTTGCTATTTTGTCAAACCCGTAACCAAATAGCCCTCATCTAGATAATGTTTGAATTTCAGCTAGTGTCTATGATGTGTGGTCCTGGTAAAGGGTTCCACAAAACAGGATTGTTGAGATGTTCCATGCAGGGTCCCCACTCTCCTTGAAAAATCATATTTTGCAAAGCATGACAGTTGAAAGTGGGATTGTCAGGATTCTTGTATCAACTAGTGCTTTTGGTATGGGAGTTAACTGCAAGTGAGTAAATATCAGTATTCATTTTGGACCATCTAATTCCATTTAGAGTTATCTGCAGGAATGTGACAGGGCTGGTAGATATGGATCCATTGGTTACAGTCATTTGCTGTATAATGGTTTTTTTTACAATCAAATCTATTGTTTTCTGAAAAAGTTTGTTGAGATATGGAAATATTCAACTTGTATTAAAGTTTTTTCAAACCCAGACAGTTTTTCGTTGTTTTTTAAACAGAATTATTCACATACAAGAACAGTCCTCACTGCATTTGCTATATAATTTAAGAGGCTTTTCTCGGATGATGGTCAATTACCTGGAATCTGTAAATACTAAATGTGTTCTTACCCGTCCTTTCTCGATCAAATTTGTAACCATGACAATGATATGTGAATTCTGTTCCCAAACCATTCTCCAGAAGTCATTAAACGATGCCGCAACAGGGCCTGCAACAATAACAAAAATGTCATCCGTCTAAAGATCTACAGAGGAAACAAAATGATATAAAATTATGTAGGCCCAAAGTTCACTCAGCTTTCCATCCTTCCGAGGTCGGTAAAATGAGTACCAGCTTGCTGGGGTTTGTGGATGGTTATGTATAACCCGTGTCTCCTGCTGAAAACAAGTCATCTCGAGACTTTTGCAGGCTAGACACGTTAAATACGATCACTCAGTTAGACAGACGGTTAAACCCACAAACTGCAGTACAAAATAGTTGTAAGTACCTTGTGTGGCAATAAACTTCCTTCGTTTGCTGTAACCCTAAATAAAAAAAATGTATGTATAAATGGAGGAGGTATATACGAAGTTAAATCTTCTTCACAGATAGCCAGTCTAAATTCCACAAAGAAAACAACTGAATAGTTTGTTATGAACAACAGTTCTTATGGACTGTACTTACTATTTCTGATTATGCTATAAAAACAGATAAATGGGTTGCTGATGCAATAACACAGCTGTGACATACAATAGCAAAGCTAAATAGCCGGCTCCGAACAGGTTGAACGAAAATGGATGAATCATTAGATGAACGAAATTTTTGAGAAAACATCGTCAATAATGAAAGTTGTCAATTCAAACAAAAAGCATATAGACTAACAAAAGTTAACGTCAAAATACAATTATGTATGGTGTGTAAATAGACTTACACAGCACATCAAACCCATAAATATATGTATGATTATCAAGTATAACACAAACAGTTAGAGAAACAATGCTGAGTAAGCAAAACATCAAATAAAACAGATAAAAAAATAGACAAAAAACATCTGCTGAAATAAGATAAACAAACTTACATCCACATAATTTGCGTTAATATAATCTGATCCAGGAATATTTTCAATATAACTTAGGATGACGCGGCTGTGATCATCTGTTTATTAAAAGAATAATTACCATCAATTCGTATATATGTTTATAAAACATAAAAAAGGATAGAATAACAAACCAAATATGGTTTTTGTTGTGTGATATTAAAATTGGACAAACTTTTTCACAATTTTTAACTTACAAGAGAACCCTTTTTCCTACAAGAAAACATTTCTTCTTACAAGAAAACCCTTCTACCTATAAGAAAACCTTTTTATTTACAAGAAAAACTTTCTACTAACAGGAAAATATTTCTACTCTTACAAGAAAGCCTTTCAACTTACAAGCAACAATATTGTTGTATCTATTCTTGCATTTGTTTTCTGATCGGTGGCTTATTTCGCTGGTCAAATCAGTTTCACGCTTTATACCCTGCAAAACAATAATTGTCAAATCGTTTCTTATTCGTTCCAATCAAAACCAGTTTACAGCATTCCGACTCAAAAGGTCTAGCAATTACGTTTCGGCCTCAGAGAGCTAAATTTTCCCAAATCTTGACGTCACTTCAGGGACCTTATTAATTCAGTGTGTCCAATGAACGATTGTGTAGAGGATACAAAGCTAGTTTTATTATCACTTAAACATTTTTTAAAAGTCTAAAATTCTAATCATACAACCAATACATTGTTTGAAAAATGTTGTCATAATCCGCAATAAATTTTTTCTAAACCCTAGTCTAGACAGATATTTGATAGAAAAACAGGTTTCAAGGCAAACCTTAATTTTCAGTTGTTCCCAACATTTAAAAACAATGCTCTCCATATAATTTTAATTTAAAAAGTCAGTCTAATATATCTCATATTTCCGGAGATAAATTTTAAGTCTTATAAAATTAGAAATTTGCACCGATTAACATCTTTAATGATCAAGAAAATAATTAATTGATGAAGTTATCGCGTGCAACGTGTCCTGATGTTGGAAATACAATCGAAATTTGCTGAGCCGACTCAACAATGCAACTTAACAGGCATTTATTAGTGTTGGGGATGCAATTAATCTGAAAAAAGCAATTACACGGAAATTTACAAGGAAAAGTGGGAAAAATTTGAGGCAATCAAATTCAATCAATCAATTAATTTATCAATCAAAGCTATCAAAGCAATCAAAGCAATAAATAAATCAAGGCAATCAAAAAATAAATCAAATGCGATTCAACGAATTTCAACATGAAATATATCTGAATTATCTTTCTCTAATATTTTTATTTATGAAAGTCTGCATCAAAAAAATAAATTCATAAAATAAAGTCAAATAAATAGAACATTGAAATAATGACCAAATAAATGTTGACAAAAACATGACAAAAATACCTTGAATTCTTGAATGAAACCAGCATCTTTTGTGGCATGCAATCGATCACAAACTTCTTTTAATTCACTCAGCTTGATAGGACGAATTGAAATAAATGTTCTTTCTTGTGTAGAATTGTCTTCGAGAACATTTTCTATAGAGAAGCGTGTTAATAGTGATATTTTATTTAATTCCGTTTTATTTTAGAATGCAATGATAACATATTAATTCTTCTTCTTCTTGTGGGATGTTTATATCTTGTTCAAAACATAGCCTTGTCACTGTTCTTTTCCATTTCTGTCTCCTATGATCGTTCTCTGTCAGTTCATCTATTTTTATGGTTATTAATAACATGGTAATTATAAAAACTGGCATATAAAGGCCACCTCTTTTAAGAACCTTCTGAAAAGCTCAATGAAACAGAAGTGTCACGATTCAATGAGTATGAAGTTGACATGCACTTCTGTGCCCTTTCAGTACATTTTTAAAGCATTAGTTTGAGATTTTAAAACGTATAATTAATAACTAAAATAAAGGTTCTAATATGCAGGCGTTTGCTGTTTATACAAAATGTGCATTCTACGTGACATATGAATAAATAGGCTCACTGAACAAGGGCCACAAACAAGATAATTTATAGTAGTTTATTATGACATAAATTAGGACATTCGTAAAATATACAGTACATGCCAGGTGACCCAAAAAATGTTCTACCGTTTGCTGTGCGAATTCTGCTCGTTACTAGGCCGCAAAAATAACGTAGATAGATGCCCGAAAGATTAAATTGTAGATTTTGAGATGTCACTTATCCTTCTGCGCTGATTCTGCGGCATCCAGAAAAAAGACTAATAACAATATATTTCTTCAGATTTCGAAATGAATTGAAAACATTTCTGGAAAGTCTATTCCTTAAGTAAATGTTACGTCAATCATGCAGATGTGAAATGTAGAACAGCCAATGAAACGTTTTAGCCAACTACAGAAAAATATATAAATACTTACGAACTGCAAGCGGCATTTTTCCATTTGTGGTAACAACATCCGGGACTTTTTCTTCGTTTCCTGGCAACAACCTTCTTTCCGGAGACGGACTACCTTCATATGGTCCATCTTCCATAACATTAGCTGATTTCTTCTCCATTCTCTGTTTTCTGAAGAAAAAACAATCATGACATGGTTAAAAGTGCCTTCCAAGAGCAACTTAAAAATAAAGCATAGATCAAAATCAAAATCAAGCACATGAGACCAATTACATAAATAAAGTACACGAGAGGGCAATGATAACTGCCTCTAAGGTATATCATTTGAAAATTTCAAGACGCTTAATACATTCCCGTTTAAAAGCAACGAGCCAAGATATAAGCAATAAGAATTTAACACTACACAGATATAAGCAATAAGAATTTAACACTACACAGATATAAGCAATAAGAATTTAACACTACACAGATATAGAAATATCTGGAACTCCAATCCGAATGAACGAATGATTCACAAATAGTATTGGCTTCATTTAACTCCTTTTAACTGGATCTCTTCAATTCGTATTTGATCACATTAATTTATATTTCTAGTTCTAATTAGTTGGGTTTGAATTAACTAGTAGCTATTGTAAACATGCCAACATTACATAAAGGAAAAACAACAAAAGATCAGTTGATGAAAACAATGCATTCCCAGATGTACTATTCCCAAGATGCAAAATCAACCAATCAAAATTGATGAAGTCAAATATAAAACAATCAGCAAACATTCAACCATAATATTGCGTAAGATACTCTAATAATATCTTATCGTATTATACTCTAATAATATATATATATAAGTCCTAGGCATATAACACAAACATTTGCCTTTAAAACTAAGAAATTCTAGCTAACAAACTGTCAATCCTTCGTCTGTTCAACGCTTGTTCTTCAGTTATAAACGACGTTCGAAAAAGTTTCAATCTCATGGAATCTCGAAAACACTGAAATATGTCGATCAAATTTATAAAGCTTTTATAAAGTGTGAAGTCAACGTTTGACCTCAATGATATCAATGTTTTTTTTAATTTTTTCGAAACTCAGTGAGGTCGAAACTTTTGGAAAATCCTTTGTAATGCAAACATTTTGACGTGAATATCAACCGTAATCATTTTAATCCGCGCAGTAAACGATTTTTAGGAGCTCGTCAAAGATGTTCCGTTTTTTCTTTTTTGCGCACCCGGTAAATTGAAACATCTTATATCAAATTGAAGCACAAACAGAATTATCAACACTAACACTCCTCCGTAGCAGGTTCGTAAACGTGGTGCCACCGCAGGTACAAATGATTGACTCACCTTGCAATGAATAGAACAAGAATAATAAGAAGAACAAGAATTATCAGAAACGAGAAAATTCCACCAATAATCGGGCCAGCAGAAATTTCATCGTCAGGAACATTAGAAACAACTGCGAATAAATAAGTAAAAAATGATAAATGTCATCAGTAAATGTGATCGTGTTAGTGTCAGAAAATATAGATAATGAATATACTCCAAGGCTTTTAGCAAGGTATCGCAGCCAAATAAATAAGTAAAAAATGATAAATGTCATCAGTAAATGTGATCGTGTTAGTGTCAGAAAATATAGATAATAAATATACTCCAAGGCTTTTAGCAAGATATGTGAGAAAGGAACCGCAGTCGAATGACAAAACGGAAGGCCAGGACGATGACAAAATACAAACTTATAACTTTTAGCTTTCTTTTTTTATACCGTTCTATACCATTGTAATTCTTTCAATTCATCGATAAATCCAAATAAAAATAAACAAAAACGACGTATCCATGATATAACTATTTATAGTACAGAAGGAATGTCAATGATTAAATTAAAAAAATTCAAATTAAATAATGACGACATCACTAACAAATATTGTGGAAACGTTTCGGATCAGATCTCAAGTCCATTATCAGCGAGATGACTTTTTATTTGCGAAAGAAAATTTATCAGCGAAAAAAATATTTTTCTTTGACCGCGACTGCTGACCGAGACTCTGGCACACAGAGTACTAATACCAAGATTGAAAACAATGTTTGAAGCAGTATCCAGCATGAATCCAGTAATGTTAGTAAATATTCACGAAACATATAACTGTTTTTATAAATGGGCTTCGTGGTTAATGTAAAATTTGTGTTTCTACCGGGTGTCAGAATTTGATTGAGTCTCTACCGACGAAAATATTACTATTGTGAGTTGAGATGATTATCCTCAAAATTGAAGTTGTCTGTCATCCTCAAACCAGAGTGTTTGCAAAATGGCCTTTGGAAAGCCTTTGATTTGGGGGATCCTGATGTTTATTTGTCGTTTTGTCGTTTTGGAGCATAAAGTTTTGGCTAAATAAATCTTTACATAAAATCTTGTCCGATTTCAAGTTATGACTTAAATCATACATTCATTTTTACTTAATTTATTAATCGCGATGCGTATTGCGTATATATATATATCTGTATATATCTATCTGAGTACCCTGTTTGAAATCAGGATTAGGGTGATTCCTTCCAAATCAAAGACGTTCCGTAGGCAATTTCTGAAACACCTCTGGTTTGATAGTGACACATAATTTGCACTTTCAAAATTACTATCTCAACTCAAAAGCACTAAAAATGTCAAATAGAATATATTTTATTAAGTTAACTATTACAGAGTAACAGCAAACACATTTTTGAACGATCTAAAGAATATTGTTGCTACAAGGCTCAATCAAATCCTTAAAATTTGATTAAATTTTCAAGTAGCAATCACAGTTGGATTCAATTTATTTTTAACCCATCAATTTTCCATAAAACACAGCACAAAGTTCTTCATGTGATGTTTAGCATTTGCCACGAAAATAAAGAAGATAACAGAAATAAAAGACTCACCAGGACCAGCAAGAACAATTGTTGATGTTGTTATGGGAACAGAACTTTTTCCGCCTCCAGCTGATGTGTAGCCTTGAACCTAAAATAAACAATAAGGAAATTTAATTTCAAACTTTCTTCACAATATATATATATAGGGTGTCCCAAAAAAATGTTTTCCCAATTATTAAAAAATGGCAGAAAGTTTACACAATAGTTTCACTTCTATTTGGTAAAATCATGTTTCTTGATCAATAGCTTAACGTTTGGTCCGATCCTCACAAAAATCCAAAAATGAGTTATTAGCAGAAAACAAACAGAAAACCACTGAAAACGAGCTCTATTGTTCTACTGGAATTCCACAAGAACTGTAAATCCTTTGAAATCGTTTCAAGTTTAGGATTTACATTGAAAGTATCTCTTTAATTTAAAATTTCTAAAAACAGTATGTTCATTGCCTGTTGAAATTCCCAAATAAGACCTGAAAATAAAAATTATATTTCACATCAACCTGGAGTTATTTCTTGTGTAAAAATTCGAGTTTAGGCTCTGTTTGTTTTTCGGCAATAACTGAGTCATTTTGTATCGAATTTTGAGGGAAGTATGACATTCCTTACGTTGTGAAATGGGAATTGAATTATACTATATTAGGACGCAGTCACTGTGTTGTGTTTTAGTTATTTCTGGTAAAATTAATTCGATATGGTGAGTATTCAAGATAACCAAAACTAAATCAACGCTTTAAGCTCTAAAGTTTGAGTTCAGTTCGAATTAGCCGAGTAAACAGTTTGAGTTAGCCAGGAGTTTGAGTTAAGCAAGTTCCAGATAGCGAGGTTCAGCAGTATAACATAATAAATTTATATATATATCTTACATATATAACTATGAGAGAGAAAAACTGTGTGCAACAAAAGCACAAGGAATGGGAGAAAAACCGTGTTTGTTCTAGCCCTCCAAAAAAATGTTTCGAAAGAAAAAAATTATATTTACTTTCAAACTTACCATGACAGTGTATTTTGAACCAGTTTTCAAATGTTTCAGCTGATAATAAAACGTTTGGTTGGCTAAATCTGTATTCATTTTTATCTCATAACGACGACTTGCATTTTGATAGGAAATTAAAAAATGAGACAAAATCCCGTTTATTTGGTCAGGCATTTGCCAACTCAGAAAAACTGCATTCTTCGTTTTATGTATTATTTTCAGGTCTTCTGGCATCGACGGGACTAAAATTGAGAAAAAAGATTTAAAAAATGAGATTATGAATTGAAAATACAAAACGTTCGAATGAACTAATTAGATCCAATTCAAGGTGTAAGGATTATTGTTTATCTGTTCGTCTCTTCGATTGTAAAATGAATTTTGCCATAAACAAATTAAAATAAAAACAAGATTATCAACTTTCATCAAAGATAGGGTCGATTGTAAAGAGAATATGTAATGAGAATACACCATTTTAACTAAAATGCACCATTATGGATTTATTCAAAATGTTACTGAATGAAATTTATGACCCCAAATTCAGATTCCTCATACAAAACATAGTCAATGTGTAAATTTTAAAATAACAGTCATTAGCTGCTAAATTTTTAGAAAAATTTTTAACCCCGAGACAATTTTACGGTCAAATCCCTTATAATCTTTCAAGGTTTAGATGCTGATAAAATCATTTGTAGTTAGGAAAAAATAATGAAAAATGATATTTTAACTAACTTTTTCATTCCTAATCCGAATCTCAAGTCAAAAGATTAATATCTCGAACTTTTAAAAAATACCCAAAATGGCGGACTTTAGTGAAAGTGGTGTATTTACCATCGCTTTCTAGTGAAACACTAAAGAAATAAAATCTACAAATAGTTAAGTGTGCATTTCAGTTTACCCATCCAAAAATGTTTTAACTCATCCACCTCTGGAGCTACTAGAAAACCTGTTTAAATATATATATATATATATATATACATTTATATAAAAAGATACTATGGTAGAGGCGGATGTATAATTCTTACCATAGTATCTTTTTAAAGTTTTATTCTTATTACAGTTCTACCAGAAATATATATATATTTATATAGTCAATCGCGCCGAAGCAATTGCAAGATTTAACGTTTCTAAAAAACACAAAAATTGCATTTCGTCAAAGAAAATATTCAGGCCTCTTAATTGACAAAAGTGATTTTCAGCACGCGTGCCCTTAAACACTAAATATAAAATAGATTCATATACATAAATATTAAATATAAGATCTATGAATATACATTAAAATTATATATTCTAATTTAAATCACAACCCGTTATTATTATTACCATCACTAAAAGTATTTTAAAAATATTTCTTTATGTAACATACAGTAAGAGCCGGCCAATAAAAAACCGGGTTTTGAAACGAAGCCTGTCTGGTTTCTTGATATTTTGGCAAGTTAGATAGAGTTGGGCTGATGTTGGGCTGATGCATGCTGCCAATATTGTGATAGAAAAGGCATAGCAACACTCCTCCAATATCTGAAGTGATTTCCATCATTAAAATCAACTCTTTTAATCAATTTTGAAAAATAATTTGTGAATTTTTGCCAAACTATAAAGAATGAAAAAATCCCATCCTCGTATTGACTCTAGTTTTCTGTCTATTTTTGTTTTCTTGCATTTATTCAAAGGTGTGAAGTCTATTCTTACGGATCGAAGATTGCTTTGTCATTTTAAATATACAAAAACAAATGTGCAACTTTCAAAATAATCTTCAAAATAAAATTCAAAACCAGACGTTAACTAATAACTGTCAGCCTCAAAAACTCAACCAACCTCCTTCTGGTGTTTTAAAATAAACAGGTTCTGATAAAGGCCCCCATTTTCTTTCCAAGCCAGAAGCCTCATTAACTCGTATCTCATAATCAGTAAATGCCAATAAGCGTTCGTTTTCTTTTGATCCAATAATGCGAGTCCGATCTTCCGGGTTTTGTATGAATAACCGTTTTATCCGACGTGGTATTCCTTTTTCTTTAAACCAAATGAATGCTTGCAATGTACTGATTGGACCAGAAATGTTTAATGGTGGTTCCCAAGAAAGTCGTATAGTATGAGCATTACGGACTCTCACTGAAACATTTCTTGGGGCAGAAGGAGCTAAAATGTGACAAGAGTGACATCAATTAATTGTACTTATAATTCTTAAAACAGCACAACTACACCTTAAAACCAACATAAATTTTTAATATAAACACTAAATTGCGAAAATTCCAAAAGGTATTATTTTTTTATATTAATAGCACAAGACACAAAACAACAAGATTTTAAAAAGTGAAGATGAAAAATTAATACCATTTCAAACCTCACCTTCGTAAACAGTTCTCATTGTCAAAACCATTGACCAAGGTCCGGGAATAACAGTTATTGCTCGTACTTGTATTCCATAAAGATGATAAGGCTTTAGGCCGATCAACAACTTTTTCAACACATTTCCATTCACCCTTGCTATAGTTGCAGCTTTGACGTTGTAAAGAGATTTTGAATCATAAGCGACTTCGTAATTCCTAAAAGCGTAACAAATGCGGGTTAGAAATGATTTAACCTCAGATTAGAGAAGATTGGGTTCCTGGTATTTTCTATGTTATATATAGTTTTCTATTTTGTATTTTGTTTTGTGTTTCACTTCCCATATCATTTAGAACTGAATCAAGAATCAAAGGTAATGTTTATATTTGCAAGTTTAATTTCCCACACCCCTTCCACCCCTTTCATTCCCTGTTTGCTACATAATAACTTCTTCCCTTTCTCTTTTCCCGTGGTTCTTTCCCCGTGGGACAAGTGGGCGCATTAGTTAGAACTATTGTTTCAACCACCGACGAAAATGGCCTTTTACAAAACAATTGCTTTATCATTGCTCCCACGGATTTCTTTTCTGCGTACAAAGAAAAGACAAATTTCAACAGTCAAATGTAACAAACACAGCATTCTTCCTGCTGAAAAATATTTGTTATTTATGATGTATGTAATATCTCTTAATAACAAGAGCATTTGTCAATAAATAAAAGCGAAGGATTTGATACAAAATTAAATCAATAAAAGTAAGCAAACTGATTTGCTTGCTTTTAGGCTCAGACAATGATTTAACACACTAAAAACAAGACAAAATCCCCCATCTTCATTTCAACCTTGGAAGGAAATTCGTAAAAAGGCTTTTTTCTAAAGTCGCAATAATTTCAATCACAAATTTTTTCTAAAGTCAAATTCAATCACAAACAGGAGCAAAATTCCCTTTTGGATATTGAAACGTTAAATTTCAATTATCTTATTAACTAACTTGGCTATCTTGTCTTGCGCATCAAAAACTCAAGTCGAGTTTGACTCAAACTTGGATCGATAAAAGTGCGACATATGAATTAAGCCTAAGGCTTCAAGACTAATTTCTGGCGATTCAAGTGATTCATACCTGATGATTCCATTTTTATGTAACGGTGGTGACCAATGAACAACGAGCTGTCTCTCCTTATAAGGAGTTTTACCCTTTCGAAAATTCGCTGGTGCAGAAGGGGCTGCCGAGAAAAAATTAAAACAAAAATTCAGAATACAAAAACGAAAGAACAGTATTTCATAAGAAAGCTTAGTGAGAGAAAATGGACATTTGTTATTTGTTAAAATAGCGAATGTTCAAGATAGAACAGGCAGTCGAAATAGCGGATGTTAACTGTATACATAACAGCTGCAGAATCAATTTCACCACAGTTTGCATAATTGCAAGAAATCTGCATCAAAAAATGTAAAGTACTCTGAGAAAAATATGAGAAAAATTTAAAAACACGTTTAGTCATATCCTTTTTATCAGTTAATCAATTTCGTAAAACGTCATATTTTAGAAGGGATAAATGTGTGCAGGACAATACATAAATTTAAGATATTTCTACATAAAATTATTTTTTAAGTTAATGTTGGTTTGTATATGCTACCCCCTGGAAAATAGATCTAATAATTTGAATACGGGAATAAAAGGCAAAATGTTCAAAACATTGATTTCCCCTTCAGTTTGTTACCATCCATGCAAAAAAATATAATTGGTTTAATTTTAGCTTTGATTATCGTCCTTCAAAAATCATAAAAAGACATATCCACATGACAACAATTAAACTACAAACATATATAAAATTTATTGCCTCACCCCCTTCAGCGGTCTTTCCCTTTATTTCAAACGAAGGGCTATCCAGTAATTGATTTCTTGCAAGTAGTGCGAATGAGTATTCACTGAATGGCTCTAAATCATAAAAAGTCGCATTGGTGGTTATAGGAGAATATGTGAAAATCTTTAAGTCTGCCTTTGGGATTATCATATGAACAACAACACTGACTAAACTAATGCCACCAGTATTTTTAGGTAGCGTCCATTTAAGAGTCAGAGATTTTGAAGTTGCCTTGAGAATTACTGCTGTCACGGATCCAGGTTTTTCTACAAAACAAAGGAAATTTCAATTATATATAGAACAGTAAACTTTGACAAATAGTAAAGCCTATACCACTAATGGAGTATATGCTATCAGATCACGTTTACATTACTTCGTTTCCATATAAAAGCAGGATTCTTTTCAGTGTGAACAGCCAAAAACAGAAGGCTTTTAAATGCTGGCAGCAGGTACTGTTTAAGTCCGTACACAGACTTCAGGGGGCATCCATAAAGTACACACGCACTGTGGGGGAGGGGAGGTAAACAGAAAGCAGACATCTATTGTTATTATTGATATTTTTTGGATTTCACAAGGACAAAAATTTGAAACTGAAAAAAAAATCTTGGCATTTAATGACCAGTGTTATATATAAACCACGATGTCAGGAAAACGTTTTCAGAACTTCCCTTCTCTTGTCTTTTTTTCATCAAGACGCCACCGTTTATTAATTTTTCGAAATGCTTAGACCCCCTTGTTTATTTTGGACCTTAGAGTATCCCAATCTCATAAATTTCATATACAACTATATCACTATGAAAACACAACTTACTAAATGAAAATAAGGCCAAAAAATAATTTAATTTAAAAAATGAACTTCCAAAACAAAAAAGATTTTCCCCAAACACTATGAGCATGCACATACCTTTTGGATTGGTTTATTCATTTAATAAAATTTAACTGAATAGAAACAAAATCTGTCTTTGCCTCTTGTTCATGCTGAACAGTAAGTTTCTTTTAATGTGTGCGATCACATGCAAACATATAGGCACACACGTGATATCCTGGTCCTGAGATTACACTGCATCTTTATGATTCATTATTTTTCATAATTTTACTCAAGAAACAGACCAGCTAAAAATAAAAAACCTTTCCTTACCAACTTTTTTCACTGTGATAGTGTGTGAGTTTGATGTTCCGACATTATTTTTAGCAAAGCATTGATATGACACATCAAGTTGACCAGCCGCAGGTCTTGCCAATGAGTATGTTTGGCTTTTTGATACAACTATGTCAAAATTATTTTTCCAGTAATACATTGGCTTTGGCCTTCCATCTGCAAAGCATTCTAAAATGACAGCTTTTGGGTTTTCTACATAAGAGTATAGAATATTCGATGACTGGCTTGCATTAATGACTGGTGCATCTGCAAAAATAATTTCAGAGATAATCATCATAATAATCGTTTCCAGTCCACGTTTTGACTATAAAACAGCGTGCTTGCTCCTACCACAGTGGATCATTAAAGCCCTAAACAAGGTAGTTTTAATGTAAAATCATATGTTTAAGCTTGCAAATTAGGGAAATTTTAATTTTACGTTTTAGATAGGTAAAAGTGGTCGTAGATGACTGGATGATATTCCAAACTCTTAAGTTTACCCTTCAGACGTCGTTTTATGCACATACAAAATAAACAACTTTGGTATAAAGACCACGAGCGTACACAGAACATTATATGCCATTCTGGTGACAATCTTGCTAGCAATATAAAAAAATTCATTCACAAAAAGTTTTCCTTTTATGCGCCATTAGTTTTCTAACAACCTTCTAAAGAATTGTTGATAAAGTAATATGAAATTAAATGAAGTAATACTACCAGGTGTATCAAGAAAAAACAGAGCATTTTTGACGACCCACGATTTTGAAAAATTGTGTACTGCATGTATTACAACTATTAAAGTTGATATTCACGTCAAAAGGACTAAACTAGCTAAAAATGATTTTTGCGATTTTCTCCGATGCGTGTGCTTGAATTCTGAACGATTTTTCAAAAGTTTCCAAATCACTGAAGCTCGAAAACATTGAAAAACATTTTCATTGAAAAATCTTTTGAGGTCCAACATTCGGACTTCCATGTTTTGAAAGGAAATGAAAAGCCTTTATTCAAACATAAACTGTGAAAAATGACGCGTGGTAACTGAAAACGCATGAAAACTGAAAGAGTATTGATTCGAAAGAGTCTTTGACATGGTCGAAAGAATAGCTTTTGTCCATGTGCTCTCAAGCTTTAAAAATTTGATCAACGTTATTAAGTGTCTTCGAGATTCTTTGAGATTCGTTTTCGAAAATTGCTTATAAGCGCAAAAAGGTTTATTGTTTTTAACTAGTTTGGTCGTAAATATAAACTTTAATCAGTGTAATCCGTGCAGTACACGATTTTTGGTAGTTCGTCAAAGATATATGACACACCCGGTGCAGTAAAAAACAAATTTATATTTGCTGCTCTTTAAGTCTCTTTTAAAAACCCCATTCCAATGTTAATTACACCCCCTGACTAACCAAACAAAACTCAGAAAAGTAATTGGAAATGCAAATAATGTTGTGCAAATGTTTGAGATTATATTGTGCATGTTTCTAACAAAAATCTAACAAATATGTCCCTCTCAGATGTGGGCATTGAAACAAGCAATATAGTTCTAACTCTCCTGCATGTTCCTTTGAATTCTAAAAAAAAATGATTCCAATTTTTTTTTAGCAAATCAAATTGTTCCCTTCAAAACAATTTCTTTAATTTTACGGCATTCCATTAAAAAGTTGTCTCCTACACTTTCTGAGAAAACCAATGTACAGCTCTCCGATACATATGCCCCCTGTCCCAAGACAAGCATATGCCACCTGAAAAACCAAAAATTTGTAACTGCATGGCAGATGGCATCAGATAGATAAATATGTGTGACAATAAATACTCACAATTGACAGTGATTTGAACAGTTCTTGTTATTGTGCCTGCTGTGTTAGATGCAGTGCACACATATTCACCATTATCAGAGCGCTTAATTGCAAGAAAAGCCAATGGTTGAAGTTTAACACCAGATGATAACAACACAGCAGAACCCTTTGCTCTCCATTCTATTTTGGGATCTGGGTCCCCTGATGCACCACACTTCAGTGTCACTTTGGCACCTTCATTTACTTCATGAAGTGCAGGTGGATTAAGAGTAAATGTTGGTGGCTCTGAAAAACATGACCATTGCAATTTTGAAATAAAACATTTGATTTCAGTCTCTGTGTGATAATTAGTGAGTGTCATACACCTCACTATAGCGATGTTGAAAACGGTGCATGACATATATTTAATAAAAGCTTAACAATATTTGTTAATGAATTTACAATTTGTACCAGTTGCTAAAATCCAGTAACGAGTTTCTAAAATCTTATCCCATGATATGAGTTACCAGGAACACTATAAAAAGATTTTCTAATCCAAGCAATTTCTGACAAACTTTAAATTTCAAAAAATAATTTAATTTCCCAATTAATAACTAAACTGATTTTTCCAGTTCTGAAAAACATGGCAGCATAATATTTTACATTGCATTCAATAATTAACCTTTGATAACAAAACCAATATGCAAAGGAATAATATTTAGCATTCACATAAACCAAATAGTAAAATAAAATCCTTACTAATAATTTCCAATCTCTTTTTCAGTTTGTAATAACTTTTAGATGTTTGAATTGTGAGTCCAAAGTATTTTTTATCATCTGTTTGTTGTACATTGTTTAATTTGAATATGGCCAAAGTACCATTTACGTAAAATTCAATTCTTCCTTTGTATTCAGACGGAGTTTTAGGATTCAACAGCACATCCTTATCAATTTGTTTCACAGCAAAAATATGTTGCATTCCTACTGAAGTAATGGACCCAAGGTTTATTCGTTCCAACTTGGCGTCTTTCAAAAATTCTGCAAATGACCAAGTGAAGGTTGCCTTCTTTCCTATCTCCACTTGCACAGGTGTTAAATTATCTGGGAAGATAATAAAATTAAAGAATAGAACGAGTGAAAATGCGAGAGTCATAAAAGTTGTGGGAGTTATCAAATTTAAGCTGTCCCACAGAAAAAATTATAAAATTATTCAATATTCTTAAATAATGGTTACAGCTAATAATTAACGAAAATACTGCAAAAATTAAAATAGTCACAAAAAATATTAAAAATTGCTTCAAGTCCCAAAATTGCTTCAGCCCAACGGGAGGACAACAGAATTGAAACCTGACCAAGTAGATATAAATATCTAAAAAATACAGGGTTGACAAAAACGTTTACCCATTTGAAATGTTAAAATTATCTTTTTGCAGTGATAATAGATTTTTTTAGGTGTTAAATATTTGGGTAATACTGATAACTTCGTGGATTTGGTACATGGTGTACTGACTCTGAACTAAGCTGTGTTATGGACATCAGACAGAGAATTATTATTGGTTCATTTATATCTTTTAGGATGAAATGTTTTAGTGCTGGGATTTATTGTATACGTTTTATGAGAATAAATCAGTTTTCTCTGGTTACTTTATTGTGGTCTTCAGGCCCTTTGGCCCCACCACTTTCAGACTGCTCTGCGGACCACTTTCAGACTGCTCTGCGGACCACTTTCTGCGGTCCCTGCTTGTGATATATGCTCTGCGGTCCCTGCTTGTGATATATGCTCTGCAGTCCCTGCTTGTGATATATGGTGTTGGTCTAGGACACTTTACATAGTTCATAGTGATAAGATTCCTTGATAATAGCTTTCAAGGACATTTACAATCGCAGATACAATGGACAATAAAGCCCAGCATGGTACCAAATCACGATGGTTTGATCCAAGTGAACACAGTAAAAATATTGCTCAAGCCTATGAGAAGTCCACAAGATTGTATAAATGCAAATATGCTGCTTGGGACCACTCTACCCCAGCAGACACTGAGAATGTTAACCAATGGAAAAAGGTCGTGATCAAATACATCAGCTTTTTGACGTTATTGTTCTGATACAGAAGCCAAGCTAGAAGTAACAACGTTTGATGAAATTGTAGAAGTGATGCAAGAACGATATATAAGCATAAGTTCCATCGTCTTCGCCAATCACCAGATCAGATTTCGGATGCTTTCATCAACAAAGTTAAGAACGAAGTAAAGAACTGCAAATTTAAGTGCACGGTGCAACTTGTGATGTGATTGATTCTTCAATCAAAATGGGTGTGCGGGACGACAAATGCCACAAGAATGCACTGAAAGAGGAGTGTTAAGTAGTAGAGTTAGAAGGTCTAGGTCACATAGCAAAAAATGCATCGTTGGGTGCTGCAGCGTTAGCCGATGAATCGAATGTTATAGAAAGAACGCATATTTTTTGGCAAATACTCAAAGCAACAACAACAACAACAACAAGAAAAACAGCAGAAATAAATGTAATACAGATCGCTGTCCTGTCAAGAAATCACGTGGTCATGTTTGAAAAGGCAAGGACCATTGGACGGGTTCCATCATGTGCTCAGGAAAGAAGTCAAGTATCGAGGCTCGCAAAACATATACAAAATGGAAGTAAAAAGCTAAGACACAGTATTTGTACGAAGAAGATTCCATGGATGATTCAGATAACTCGACGGCACAATAGTCATATACAGATTTCACTGAGAGTGATACGGATAACAGATGTAAGAACTCGTACAGTCCATCGATACGAGAAACCTGCTTTCTAAGTACGAAGGGTGAGAAGACCCCACTCATCTAGAAAGAGCAGAAAGTCTTATGATAAGCAAAGGTCAACGTTCAGATCGCAAGTGATCTAGAGGAATTTGTTAATGTATTTGACGAACTGTCCATATTAAATGGTCCATATTAGATAATGTGTGGTGAGCGAGTCGTACTGCCACGATCTCTGATAGAGATGGTCATTGACAAACCCACCAAGGAAAACGTCCAGATGAATCCAACCTGAAAAGGCGCTTACGCACACACTTCTAGTTCAGCGGCATAAACAAAGCTGTAAAAGAGAAGATAGCCTCCTGTCTTCCATTGGAGTCAGCTTTACACAGATTAAGCAGCCAAAGAACCTCAGACAAAATCGACACTTACCTAGATCTGCCTGGGAAAAAATAGCATTGGATCTTTTTGGACCATTACCGACCGGAAACCACGTTCTAGATGCTCAGGAGATGTTGACGACCAATTTTCCGACGGTAAAAGTTGTACCAAACACCAAAGCAACCAGTGCTCTTCTAGCCCTTGATGAGATGTAAGACAAGTACGGCTATCCGAATGTGCATTGAACGGGCAATAGGCCGCAATTTCATTCACAAGCGTTTGTCCAGTGCTCCAACGGGAAGGGTATCGAGCATCAGAAAATCTACCCATATCATCATCAGCCGAATCTTGCTGAGAGTTTTACGAAACCTCTCAAAGCAGCTCACATCAAAAGCAAAACACAAAGACCGCTCAAGACAAGTTTCTTCTATGCTTTCGTTTCACATCTCGTGTTTCCACTGGGGTTTCTCCAGGAGACATTCTGCTTCGGGATGGATGTCGAGCACATTTTCTGTTTCGCCACTCACTCAGCACAGACCAGATCGAACAAGCCAAACAACGAGATCTTTGCAACAAAAAATGAATTCAACAGAAAGCAAACCGATCCGTAAACGAAAACCTGATACATTTCCTGAGGGGGACGTCAGGTTATCGCCAAGAACCTGATTGGCAGCAGAAATTTCGATCTCAAGTACCTTCTGATACCGTTTCGAGTCACATCGGGATCGAAATATGATGGTCTCCATCTCGAGCGCATAACTGACAGACGTTAAACGCAAGGATGATGTCAAGCACTCCACTGCTCTCCAAGCAAGGGCTTGTACCAGCTTCACTGCAACGATTGGTTTCGCCCCCGTACGTCGTACCAACAGGTCATCGCAAGAAGGAGAGGGTCCACAGACCAATAAGTTAGTTGGAAGACTACGACTGGAGCTATCTTTAAAAGGAGGAAGTGTTGTACTGACTCTGAACTATGAATTGTGTTATCGAAATTATCAGATATTTATTATTGTTTCGTTAATGTCTTTAAAGGTTGAAGTATTGTATTTGCTGGGCTTTATTGTATTGTAGAGAAAAAATTTGAGTTTACCTCCCTTGTGCTTTATGGGGTTGGTCTAAGACACTTTACAATGGTATTAAGTCAAAAATAAATAAATCAATAAATAAAAAATTTAATTGTTCTTCATTATTGCAAAAGTTAAAAACATCACATCATTAAATTACTATAAATTTCAAAAATAGACAACAATAAAATTACCTTATTTTCAGTGGATCAAAAACTCCACTGAAATCCTTAAAATCAGGTTTTCAACTAAAGGCCTTATCTTATTATTTTTATAATGCTTCCTTTGCACACATACAAAATTGATGTCTTCTAAAATAAATTTTGGATAGATATGAACATTGAAAAACCATTTTCAAGAGTTAAAAAAGAATATAATCAATTACTTTTCAAACAGGTAAATTTTTTCAGTTCGGTTTAAAAAAGTAGCATTTAAATAAAAATCAGAAAAATCACACCAGACTTGACAGGAAGTATCCTTTATTCAATGTTAAGTATCTTGAGTATTTTAAAGGTAGCACAAGCAGAGAAGTGCAAAGAACTATTTAAAGATTGATGCGATAGTGCAAGCACACAAGTATCTTAATCAAGAATTACGTAAACATGGTGTGCCTTTACAAGAATCTTCTAATCTGAAACTGACTGGTATTTTATTGCCTTCAAAGCATGATTCATCAATTGCAAATTAAGTTAATAAAATAATTTGTTATCAATCATCCTTTTTCTCTTGCAGGTAATCTAAGCAGGTGCTGGAAACAAAAACATACTTCACAAACATTGCTTTACCCAAAGCTTAGGCTTATTTAAATAATGTTATAATATTTATCACTAAAATATCTTTATAAAAGCTCCATAAAGCACAAAAATCGATAAATTATTATTTTATTAAAAGCTACCACTTCAAATAATTTTCTTCTTGGAATTCTTTCAGGTCCTGCAAGCCACTCCTTGATTGAAATATTTCTTTAGTCATCATAAATTTATAAAAATGGATTAGAAGAAAATAGTTATATCAAGGAAATAACTTTCTGATTAAGTACTGTCTTAAGTTGAGATGAAAGTAAATTAATTTCTGAGGTAAAAAAAAACCAACAATATTGACATATGTCTTGTGGTGAATGTTAAGGATCAAAAACACCATTGGACAAATTTTTATAAAGTAGATTTTGATATTGATGTGAAATTGGGTTTGCCAGCCAGGGGGTATAAACTTGGCATATAGGTTCAAAATTCAGGTTGAAAATTCAGAGTTCTCAATATACAGGATTTGGTATCAGTCTGTCAAAATCACAATCTCAGTATCATTTAGGGGTGTGTAATTCTGATTAAGGTTACATAGCCAAGTGGTTAAGGTGCAGTGTTTCAAAGCCGAACTCTCCACTAGAGTACCATTAATGATGAATATTAAACACCAAAAGAAACTTAGCAATATACTAGATTTTTCAAAATAGAAATGCACTGTCTGGTTTGGTTTGTTTATTCATTTTACCCCCCAGTAAACACGACCTCCTAAAAGTGTCTGGGAATTTTTTGAAAATCTACCTGTACAAAAAGGAAATTAGAACCAAATTTTTCTGAATGTTTCTGAAACATTTTTCATCAAATGTGTGGGTCAAAAGCTTAACATATCTCTCAAAAATACAAATCCCCATCTTAATTATTTTGATGGCAAAAGGAAGCAAACGTTTAACACTTCCATAGTTTTTATTAGTCTTCTTGTGACTATTGTTAATACTAACAATTAATATTGTAACATTATTTATTATCATTCCATATATATATATACATATATTATTACTATATATAATTTCCACTCCACAGCAATATTGAAACCAAATTATGACAATTCCAATATGCTTGTCTTGGACGGATTGAAGGAATGGAAATATATATTTACTGTGCCAAAAAAGTTAACCTTAAATAGACCACATCATATGATATTGATAGTGTCAACATTTTTATGAAGGTTTTATTAAGGTAAATGGATTTAATTTGCTTTTAATTTTCAGTGATATTGATTTATAAAATTCTTTTGATTGAATGTAAAATAATTGGGGACTCAAAATCGGGAATGCACTGGACGAATATACAAATAATAACCACCGGTGCAAAAACAGCGTCTGGCAAATCAATAAGAAATAAACGTTTTTAACAAACAAATGCTGCAAATATATGTATCCTTATTTTTATTTCTAAAAGGAATGCAGTCTAGTAGTGTGGAGTGAAAGACTGCTTGAGCAAACAGAAAATTTTTATTAGCCAACTTCATGATGATGGTTTCAAAAGTAAAGTTTTGAAAAACATGTTTTCCTCTCCTCTTACCGCACAAAACAGGTTCAAGGCAAATCACAGCAATGATCCACAAAAATAATGTTAAATGAGCAAAACAACTCCCAGATTTCTTTCTTCTCATTTTGGCAAGCATTTCAATTCCAGACCAAGTAAATCTTTCACAGGAAATAGGCTATCGCATCTTCATCTTGACTGGAAAGAAACACTGGCTGTATCAAGTTCTGTGTGTGGCCTAAAAACACCATCAATCGCGTTCGTTGTCAATTTAACACTGTTTTGTCGAAAATTGAGTTATCAACATGAGTTTATGACCACATCATATAAAGAAAAACGTAACAAATAAAACAGAAAACTTCTTTCTTGTCTCTGCTCTTCAAACTGATTCAAACAATCAATGATCGACAATTTCAAGCAATTTCTATCAATAAAATTGTGAAATGAACCGTTTCAAGGAATCCAAAAACAAGTCCGCGCGGCGCGGTGAGTAAGATAGTTGTCTTTTAACTTTTTCGTGGATAAGAAACACTGATATGATGAGGAATGTTCGATATCGCTGTAAATTTCAATTCTTCGAACAATACAACTTATTCACACACCTTTATCATAAACGATTTCCTGATCAAAACTTCTTCTGCATCATGACATGCCGGATGAAATTATAATTTGCATCTCATTTGCATCTGAATTATTGATCCGGCTATTTTTAATCTCATTGGCTGAATAGATAGAGCCTTTTGTTTAGAACAATAGAATTATTGAACAAAAAAACATCTTGAAAATTCTCGTTTGAAAAGTCAAAAATAATCGAACAGAACTTCACTAGTTTCTTCGACGTGCATAGATACTTTTGAGCATTTATTTATCAGATTTCAAGAAATTTTTTTCATAAAAAGAAATAATTTTTGTGAAAGATGTGCGAGATCTAAAGAAATAATTTACTTTTGCCCTATATCAAGAGAAAAACTGTCAGAAGAGACTTTCAAAAAACCGACCATTAACACATTTTTCTTGTTTCTTTCAATTTAAGAATTATTGTAGAATAATCCTCGCATTATTTAATTAACAAAAAATTGTTAATTAACTTTCAGAAAACAAGCAATAAAACAACAAATCAACGAGCAATATAAAAACTAAAAGCCCATAGCCCTAAAAATTAGAGACATTTACACAGTTTGAAAAAATTGGTATAAATAACGATGGTGATGCTTCTGAAGATTGTCTATATTCAAATCTAGTCAAGTACGACCCCCCCCCAGCCTGGTACTATCGTGTCCAATTGGCTCAATGAAATAAACATCTAAAGATTGGAATTTTATAAAGAACCTTGCCAAGACTGAGTTGGAAATTCCTAAGAAATTCTCATCTTACAAACCAAAAATTACGTCAATGCCAACAGATTCTCAACCGATTGCCTTTAAACATCTCTTAATATATCACTTTTGAGTTTGTCTAGTCAGTGCTGACATAAATAATGAAAGAAATTAAAAAACTAAAGACAAAATTTTACAAAACTAAAACAAACACGATGTCTTTGATTTTGGTCGATAAATTATTCATCTAGAAAAACCAAAATTTAAGAAAATAAAGTTGTTGATTTTCGTAATGAATGTACACACAAGAAAAACGTTTGATCCTATATTTTAGTGCGAAGGATAAAATTAACAAATTTGTGACCACATTTAGAAAAATTTAGTCTCAGAGAACAAGGAATGATGCATTTTTTATCTCTGTATATCTTTTATTTATATAATATTAACATTAACCATACTATTGTTTGTTTTAATACCCACGAAGCAAAATAAATATAATAAAAATAAAAACATTGCATTTATAGATTCTTACAAAAATTTAAATACAAACAGAAATGAAGAAAATGATACCACAAAAATTAACATGGAAATACATAGAAATCCTGTAGCCATTACAATTGGCGAGAAACTAAAAGTGACAGACGGTTATAATAAACAAAGTTAACTAAAAATAAACAATAAATGAACAAGCAAAAGATAACTCTGAAGTTCATTTGCCAGTTGATTTATTTAGATTTTGAAAATAGCCAATTGGTTTGCAGTTACATTATAAACAGGCACAGACCCGCGCGCAATCAGAATTTCTCTCCAGGTCCCTGTTTATAAATGAATGCCGGGGGCGAAATATAAGTTGATAAATTAATTCGTTTGTCTTTTTTCACGCCATTTTGCGGAGTTACTACCTGATATTATCCTGTTTATAAGCATGCGATACAGTTTAAACGATGTGATTGGCTGATATCAAAATGAAAATGATGTAAACAAACTCAAAATTATCCAAAGATCAAAAGAACCAAGGAACCAAGGAGCAAGAGAACTAAAGAACCAGGAAACCAAAGAAACAAAGAGACAAAGTACCAGAGAACCAAAGAATAAAGGAGCCAAAGAACAACCAATGCACCAAAAGAACTAAGGAATCAAAGAAAAAAGAAACTAAAGAACCAGGCAAAAAATTGAAGAACCAAGGAACAAAGGAACCAAAGAACGAAGGGAACAAATAACTAAAGGATCAAGGAACCAATTAAAGAACCAAGGAACCCAGGAACCAAGAAACAAAAGAACCGATAAACAAAAGAAAATACCCAATCAGATGAATCAGTTTGGAATGTGCCTAGTTTGCATTCGTCAAAAAACTGAATTGCAAGTTATTTTTAGATGGAATATTCTTGGATCCGTTCATTCTCTTTAACAACTTCATTGTCCATTTCGGGGGACTGTCCAGAGTTGAATGGGCTGTATGTAAGGTTTTGGCCTGGTTGGACTCAGAAGCTACCGTAAGCGGCCTAAAATGATATTTGACCGTCCGCTTGTTACAACAGGCTGGACGAAAGTTGAGCATTTGAAATCCATTTGAAATCATGCTGAACTATTCCTGTAAGATGTCTTGAGTCCTACATAAATGGTTTAATAAAGAGAATGTTAAGCTAGATTAGTTGATTTAACTCTTTTTCATTTCTATTCTCATTCCATTATGCTGTATCCTGATGAAGATAGGATAGAATATGATTATTAATTGGTTCGTTGTTCGTAGGCTTTCGCGTCAAACACGAAAGCACACGTCCTGTGGCTTCCAGCTTAAGCCCTGACAAAATTAACGATGAAGGATTCACAAACAGTCCAATGACACAAGCAGGCAGAGTTGATGCATAAACCAAAAAAGAAAGATTAGAAAAGATAAACCCCAAGAAGGTCATGATTTGTGTTTGCTTGACAGCAAGGCTAATTCTATTCAGTTTCGTATAAGGATACTGCGAACGGCAATTCCTCTCCAGGATAATATTAATGTTGCTCCTATGCATATTACGTTTCCTCCGCAACTAAATTGCATCTTAATTATTGACGTAAAATGTAACAAATTTCTTAAATTGATTTCTTCCATTAATTATATTTTATCTCATTGGAGAGGCTGCCGAAGAGAAGCAAAAATAAACTATTGAGCGTTTGTATATTTAAATTACACGCAGTTTGTTCGATAAAAAACAAATTAAGGTCAATTTAAACAAATTAAAAAACGGTGTTAAAAATAGTGCTAAAAGGCCAAGAAATGTTTGTAATTTTCAGCTTTTAATATTTGATATTACCACATAAAATGGTTTATTTCGGAGTTTGAATTCTTTTAATACTCATTTTAAAATCTAAAAAAAAACCATTTATTTCCTGTCCATATTTTTATATTAAAATAACCTGCTTGCTTCTATATCGACTTGTAGAGTTTGATCAGTGAATTTTTTCGAATCATAAATTCTTAAAACAAGAAGGTTGTTTTATATGTTAACACATGAACTACTGAAAGTAAATATATTATTTTTCAAATTAACTAGCTCACGAATAAAGGCAATTTTGATTTCAAGCTTTGGACTGGTTAACCTGGCCGTAGATGACAGGATGATATCCCAAACTCAGTTTGCCCTTCGAACGTTATTCTATGCACAATTTGAGATTTGTAGTCTCGTTGAGTTCAAGCTAGAATCACTACATAAGCCCCCTGTGTTCGCTCCTCCGCCTGATACCTCACCGAAAAGAATTGAATAAATACCAGGATCTCACCATGTAGCAAATCGTTAGCTACTGCTCACAAACGGGGATAGTTTCTTTTTGGGTCACCAAGTACATGAATAAACCAATTCAAGAAACTCATTGTTAGCAAAAATGTCCTTAAATAAAAAGAAAAACTGGTCGAAACAAGACTAAACAAGCGTTTAAACGAATAGAACATTTCACAGAACAACGAAAAACACTTCTGCTCAGTGAAATGTCCGATTCGTTATAACGCTCCTTGGTCTTGTTCAGTCTTTTTCTGTAACTTTTGACGTTTTTGATCGCATTTTTGTTCCGTGAAATGTTCGACTTGTTTGAACGCTCCTTGGTCTTGTTCAGTCTTGTTCTGTAGCTGTTGACGTTTTTGATCGCATTTTTGTTCCGTGAAATGTTCGATTTGTTTGAACGCTTCTTGTGTTGTTCTGTCGTGTTCAGCCTTGTTCTGTAGGTGTTGACGTTTCTGATCGCATATTTGTTCCGTGAATGTTCGATTTGTTTGAACGCTTCTTGGTGTTGTTCTGTCGTGTTCAGCCTTGTTCTGTAGCTTTTGACGTTTTTGATCGCATTTTTGTTCAGTGAAATGTTCGTTTCTTGCTTAGTCTTGTTCGACGTTACTCTCCCTTCTTCAGTCGTGTTTTATCGCGATCAAAAATGTTCATCGAACATCTTAACATTTCTATTGTTCTTGGTGTTATTCTACGCTGTTCGGTGAAATGTTCTGTTCGTTTAAGCACTCCGTCCAAAATTGTTTTGTTTAGTAGAACTTCAATAGAACAAAAATCCAAGCATAAAAACATTTTAATAATCTGACCAGTCACGACGAACAGGTATGCAACTTATTTTCCTTCTTTCTATAAAACAGCTTGCTCTAATCGGAAGCTACTTTTACTTTTTGTCAAATTCTGCTTAATGTGTTTTTTTAGCTTTCTTTCATAAGAACTAGCTTCGGTCTGAGCGTGGTGTTTCCTTTTACTCTGCTCCATTTCAACCTAAAGTCTTTCTCATTTTCGTTATTTGCCCTCAAAAGTTTTTTCCATATAAACAAGCTTCAAGCAAGTGCAGTAACCAAATGTAACTATTTTTATGTTTATACTATTTCTCAAATGTACCTTGAATAAGGATAATATGCAACTAATTATGTTGTGGTGATTTATGTAGAAAACAATGCATCGTTGTCAATATTCTTTTTGTTTTTCAAAATGTGAGCCAGAGCTGTTTCTGACATCTTTCATATTTTTGGCTAATTTCAGCCTGGTGTTTCTTGCAAATGTTATTTTAAAATGCAAAAGACGTGTACTTCACAACATCAGAATTGCTTATCCATAACAAACACGTTTTTGCGAGTGATGTATCAAAGTTTCCTTCCTTTTACTTGTTGGAAAATCGCCAAACAAAGTATCCCAAGTATGCTCCCCCATTTCCACAAAACATAAATGGATGCCTATGAAATGATTCATAAAATTTCTTTTGTCTCGTAACGTTTTAGATCAAGCGCCACAAAATGATAAATAAATGAAGAACTTGCTGAAAAAGTCCTGAATAACAATTTTTACACAAACTTTTGCTTCTACGTAAATAAAAATAAAAATAAAAAAGCAAATTTTTAGCAAATTCCACTCAAGAATTTTGTTTTCCTCTACAAATAAAAAAACAATTTAACAACTTGCTTTTTTTTTAACAAAGCATAATTTCTATAGTAATTTAGAAAAGTCCACGGTGACAGTGCTGCACGTCGGATGTTTCTATGTTGTACGATTATTTTCAAAAACATTTCCTGGTTACGCTCTTCAAGTGTTTTCATTCACTAAAAATAACAGAATTTACACGGAAACAATAGAATTTGCATTTAATGCAATGAAACTTATTGATCTATGAGTATCCCACAGCCTGGTTACATAAAGTATTTATGAAGACAATATTAACTACAGTTCTATTCTATCTCTCGAATAGCAATAGACGCGTAGTCTATGAAGCTTTTGCTTCATGTACTACCTGTCACAACATATGAGTCATAATATCGAACAAAGACTCCCAAGGAAAGTGTGACCATGAAATCTCCATTTCAATGTCTATTTAACCACAAAAAGTGTGAAAGCCACTTAGGAGAAACTTCATTCATCAAATGATATTTTAGTTGCGTTAAAGGACCGGTTAACAAAGAACATGATTGTATGAAAAACACTATTCCGCTTTGCCGGGACGGGTAGAATTTGGCGCCAGTAAATCCGGCATAATTATTTTCAGTTCAATTATAAGGAGAAAAAATATCGGAATGGCGAGTTAAAATCATTATTAGATTTCCTTTGAAAATGTTTCCATACAATCGCACATTTATATTTATAGGACTTTGACCATGATAGCAAGTGCTGGCCAAAACACCCATCCCGAGATAAAACGGGTCGTTCTGTCCCTATGTAAATATTCTGATACAACTTGACGGTGAATTTTTGAGAATGGAGACAAAAAAAAAGACAGCACAATTCAAGATAGAATATATCAATATTAAAGCAGGACAAACATGACATATACAGTTGAATTCGCTTAACTCAAACTCGTAGTTAACTTGTACAGTTTAGCGAGTCTCTTGAGAGGTTTCAGTGTTGATTTAGCTTTTTATCTCGAAAAAGAGAGCTCGAACTCGTTTAAATCGAAATTCCAAATGAATAAAAGGTAATTGTATGTCTCTTTGCATCTCCACTACGGAGAAATTTAACAAATGTAGCAATGAAAATGGTTTTGCTGACAGGTTGTAGTTTATTATATGTCCGTTTCCTAATTGCGGGAAGTTACTGTCTCTTAAAAACCCGCTATTCCGAACAAATTTTCATTGACCTTAAAGAGTTCGAATTGAACGGTTCAACTACAAAATGTAATCTACTTCTAAAGACAATCTACTTCTAAAGACAAGACATGTTCTTTCAAAATCTTTTCTCTACTTATCGTTATTTTCAAATCATTTCTTCATCCAGACAAGAAGGCAGAAAGGAAAGCAACACCTCTTTCGTAAAAAGATCTTGAAGGTACTTCTCCAGATGTCATCATGTTTACAGTGAAAAGCAATTCGACACGTGACTGGTTCAAATACACTGGGAGCTGCACCATATTGGTTTCATCAGTAGCCTCGTTTGGGTTGATTCGCTGCCATTTCAAACATGTATCAGGAAGATCACTGGTTATTACGTTACTCAACGATAATTTATTCTTTTCACATTGGGCGCCTTGAAGCTTCAAGCCTGAACAAAAATAAAGTAACAAAAATTCATGATAATTTAATTCAGAATAAATTACCATATTAATTGTTCTGATAAATTCAACATCTTGTTGAGATAACGTAAATGTTCGATTAAGTGCCGCAGTGCTTATTTCAAAAATGTCCATCCAGGGTATTTCTAAGAAAATTTATATGCAGATGATGGCCTCGAATTACGGGTGCTGGTTTTACTTTGTAGAGCATATCAGATTGAAAAATGGACCTCTTTTATTCCTCGTTTACATCAACGACCTCCCACGGGCTGTCCGTGATTCAAATGTATCCATGTATGCTGACACGAGCATTTGCCATCAATCAAGCGATATAACTCAGCTGAACGAGGCCATCAACGATGATCTTACACAGGTTGAAAAATGGCTAAAAGGCAACAAGCTTTCACTTAATGTAATGAAAACTCATTCCATGCTTATTTCCACAAATCCAAAGCATAAAGTTCTGGGGGATAAAAGTGAATCTTTGAAGCTAAAAATTCTGGATAATGAGCTTGAAGTGGTGCAAAGAACTATCTTGGTGTGCAGATAGACAATTCCTTGGATTGGAAAGAACAAATTAAGACGGTTTCGTCCAAGGTCATCAGAGCAATTGGCTTTTTGAAGCATGCAAAATCCTATCTGCCAGAAGAAACTCTCAGGACCATGTACACAGGTATTGTGGAG
>JAYJMH010069413.1:0-11276 GCA_036873815.1 Phacellophora camtschatica | reverse complement strand
GTTTAGTGGAAATGAGCATGGAGTTTGTTTTCGCGACATTTAGGGAGAGTTTATTGCCTTTCAACCAATTATCAAGTAGCTCCAGATCATTATTAATGGCCTCATTCAGCTGAGTCATATTATTTAATATGTGGCACAGACTGGTGTCAACAGCATACATGGATACCACAGAATTTAGGACCGCTTGTGGGAGGCCATTGATGTAGATAAGAAAGAGTAGAGGGCCAAGGCATGAGCCTTGTGGTACGCAGACTTCAATATCTTTGGTATTTGAATCAACACCGTTAACCCTACAAAAATGTTTACGATTACAGAGGTATGATCTAAACTAAGAAAGTTCACGCTGATTAACTCCGTAGTGTTCAAGTTTGTCCGTCACAGAGAATTGAATAAATTTTTTGAAGCGATAAAATTGCGAGTTAACATAAAATTTCCAAAAAAGTTTTGAAGCGATAAAGTTTCGACTGAATCCCAGGAAATTCAAAAAGATAAACCACACAATATAATGGGATTCAAACATTGAATTAGTTGATAAAATGAGTCGTTTATGTTCCTATAACAAAGCAAAAAATATTGTCTTGATTTCTTCTTGATTTGTCTAAAATTTGATTTGAAAAAAGTCTTGATTTGATTGATATAGCGCTGTCATGAAGGATAAATCAGAGATTAAGCTTTATTGACCAATGTGTATCGAGTACCAAACTGATTGCATCATAAGATAAGTTAGAAAATCAAAAAAAATATTTTATTTCGTCAAATTATCACTCAGTTGCTGCCAGTTTGAAAGGTAGTCGGAAAACAATTCCCTATTTTACCCCTCAAGCATTGGCGACGTAGAGCTAAATTCATTTATTGGAAATCCTGCGTTCCAACCTTGTTCGGGTAAAATCCATTTTGTCAATGACATACTTGAAAATTTGGAGCGGAATTCTTGCTTTACTAAATGTTACTTTTCGCAAGAATTCGGTGCTAGTCTGTCATTTTTCCATTAATTGTGCCAAACAGACATTCATATCGGAAAGTATCATTTAGAATACAATTTACCTCTTGGAAGCTTGTTGTTAGTATGTTCTTCGGGTGTTTGACTTGCGTGCTATGTTGATAGTTCTAATGTTGCTTTTTTATTAATATTTATGACCAAATCTTATTTTTTTAGTGCAAAAGAATTATCAAGTTTGCGACATTGGTGAACATTTACACCAAGGCGGGAATACCAAAACAACGTGTTTGTCGTTACAGGAAGATATGCAAAGTCAACCCAAACGTGCCAAAATTTAGGCACTTTGGTCGTCCTGCAAAAAAACAAAATGACATAAAACAGAACAGTCTTGTCTGCAATTCTTGCAAGTTCTTAGTCAAAATAGTGACTCGTGAGATTAAAGTCTTCAACTATACCGAGCAGCAAGTGATACATGTCGTGGATTTTTTGTGTAAAGAAATCCCATATCTGAAAGTACAAACAAATATCGTAAGTTACTTTCAAAATTTTTCTAGAGTGGTATTGCCCTAAGTGGATCAACGGATCACCTTCTTGTTTACCATTATTGTATTGACGCTTTTGACACAGGCAGACTTCTAAAACGTGCATCTAGATTGTAGTTACATCATACAACTCTCGTATATTCAAAAATGTCATCAGCAGGTAAATGAATTGTTTAGGGCAATAATCTATTCAGGGCAGGACCACTAATTAGAGTAAATCTATGTGAGTTACGTTAACTCAAATACGTTCTCTGAGATATTTTGAAAGGAATGATACCTCTAGTAGACTGATCTATAGACTCGCCCAAAGTCTATTTCATGCCAAATCACAAATATTTATTTTGTTCTCAATTTATCAATGGAATGCCACATCAAGGGATAACATAATAAATACACTAAAATAACATAATAAATAACAAATACCAAAGATACAAGTCCATTTACTCTGTTGCATAAATACTCAAATTTGGATGAAGCAAGCAAGGAATTTGAGGAAAGCTCGAGAAAAAGGGTTTGGCAAAGATTTATGTCACCATTAATTCAAATGAGAGTTTCAAAAGCTTACCTTGAAAAAAATATAGAAGCTCATATTTAAATATTCTTAATAAAAACTTTACAATTTTATAACGTCTCCGTACATCTTTAAAGTTAAGGGATTTTACTACACATAATGCAGGCCTTAAAGTTTCCATCATTAAAGGACATTCACTATTTTCAATTATTGAGTCATGACCATGTATGTAGCTTTTTTCAAGCAATTGGCAGCGAAGAACACAAGAAGAAGAAGGAAGACTTTTTATAACGTCCACAACACATTTTATAATGTCTAAAATAATAAGATAAAATTTTTTAGCAGGAACTATGTTTGTAAGTGTAATGGTCAATTTCGCGAAAATTGATGAGCAATCTCCTAGAAAATCTAGTTTCCCCTAGCTTACAACAAAAAACCCTACGTTTTGGTAATTTTTTGCCAAATGCTTTCACACAGACTGAGTGCTTTACTTTTGTTATTCTTCTTCTTCCAGTGCAAAGACGTTGTGAAATGGGTTGACACGATTTTCCAATGGGTCCTGAAAGGTTTGACTCCTGGACAAATCTGCGTGAAGCTCACCCTCTGCAACAGCACAATGATTCATCACATCTCTGGATTTTTGAAGACAATGGAAAAATATCAAACAAATTCACTCATGAAATGGCTGCCTCATGTTGTTGACGAGGCAGTTGCCATTCAAAAGGGCCTTCCTGTTGTTATACAGAGATACCAAAAATGGGTAAGGATTTATCAGTCTTAGCGCTACTGAATGCCTGAAGACACTTGTGGTGATATCTTGCCGGGGTATCTCACCGCCGGGATATCTCGCTACCTCACCCAGATATACACAATCCGGGATGGGATATATTTTGGCCGCCTTCTTGTTGTATAATTGTTTGAATTGAATTTCCCACATGCGCATTATTTCAATTTCAATCCGGGTGGGGGTTATCTTGGATTGTCAATGTGTAAAAACGTCCCATTTACTCTATGTGGGACAAAACTTTGGAACTTGTTAGAAATTTATTTCGTGAAAAAGACTACTACGAAATTCTTCTCTCTATCTCCCTGGAATTGCGCGATGTTATCATCAAACAAACAGCTCCAAAAAACAAAAACTCTCCCAAATTAACGATCCCCTCTAACGCTGGGAAACCACCGGCCAACCTCAGTAAAATGACAACAAAAACTTTTACGATATGTTGATGGAGCACCACCGCGACCGTACCCTCTAAAAATTCAGAATTTTTTGGGAACAAAAATTAGGTCCCATTAACTGGGAAAGAGTATTCAAAAATCTATTCTCAAGAAATGATGACAGAACCTCGTTGTGATGATCATGACCAAAACACCTTACATTTATTCCTCCGCTGCCACTCTGTTCTAATGTTCTAAAGGTATGAAAACGTGCATTACGACTTATATCCAAAATAGACCATGGCCTAAAAGTTAAAAGCCTCGAATACTTAGTCGTTATCGGGTTTACCTTCATAAAAAAACTGAAATATCCTCTATTTTAAATTCAATTCGAGACTCAGCTCTCCAAGCTATTTGGTATTCAAGAAACAAAAAAGTCTTTAAAGATGAAGATTGTGATCTAAAGCAACTTTTAAAAAATAGACTCAGAAAAGTAATTACACTCAATTATGAAATTTCTAAAGACTCCATTAAAAAACAATATAACTTTAAAATTACGTGTGCAAAAACTCAATTCTCGCACGTGTTGTCAACGAGAAACTTATCATAAACGTGTGATTTCGGGCGATTTTTGTTGTTGTGTGAGTCATTTATAGACAACAAGATTTCGCATATTTTTTTTTACCACAGTAGGATGAAATAATTACAATTTACAAAACACAACAAAGGAATAATACAACCATGATATATAAAAAAAAGATCACCCCAAATCATAAAAACCTTTTTTCTCAATTCTAAATATTTTATATATCATATATTCATGTATTATTCGTATTATTATTATTATTATTATTAAAACTGAGATTCGAACTTCTTACATGTTCATATTATGTATTCATTAATTTTTATAAATAGTATTTTCTAATTAAACGAGTGTTGGCGTGTGCCAAGCTCAAACGAAAAAAAAAACAAAAATTCTCTCGTATAAATACAAGACTAGGCACGCGTGACGCTGGCTGGATATTTCACTTAATTGTAATAACTATCTAATGTAAAGAGACCCTAACATGAGGTTGTTTAGAGTACAAAACTGAGCTTGCAAGAATTTGTACTAAAGAAACAGTTATATTGGAATATTACTAAATTTTTCCACGATTAGTTGTATCTGAGGAAAGATAAGAGCTTGTTTTACCGACACGTGTATGGCTGCCCATTTGTAGCAATATTTAAACAATTGTAATATTCATTTAATTCAAATTAGTAAACACATTTCTATTCAATCTCCAATAGAATTTGTTCAATTCAAAAGCAATTATTATGTTCAATTCAATCATTTATAAATTGTATTCAATGCAATCCCCCAAAATACATTCAATGCAATCCAACAAAAATATATTCAATCCTATCCCTTGAAAATATGTTCAATTCAATCCTGAAAATATATTCAATCCAATACTGAAAATATATTCAATCCAATCCTGAAAATATATTCAATCCAATCCTGAAAATATAATTAATCCAGACAAAAATATGTTCAATCTTCCTGGGACCGAGCGCGTTATCTATTGAATACGAGGTTAATAATTTTTGGCGGGAAGACGACATTTTTGGCGAGAAGGTACATATTGGATCCCAAGCAGGCATGCATAATGCGTGAAAAACAAACACACAAAACCACAAACCACACAAACAGAACAATTATATGGTTTGTTGTCAGACCCCTCATCCCAATAGTTGTGTTTTTAGTGGCTTTCTGCTCATTGCATCTGAGTTCCTGTTCGGAAACGTAACTTCCTGTTCGTATCACTTGACTTTAAGAACTTCATGTTGATGATCTACGCAAGGAATCGAGCTTGGGTCGCAATCACAATCACAATATCTTTTGTAATAGTCAGGGTTGTTAGCATCAAAATTTGGATGAATCGTTCAAAATATGATATAGGCATGAAACTTGTAGATAGGATGTAGACCCCAACTCAAACATGCCCTTTGTACTATTTTTAGTGCTTGGATCCAAGCCTCTTTTGCCGTTTTTGCAATAACTTAGTTGCAAAAAGCGATGTGGGCATGAAACTTAGTAAGGATACATAGTTTAACACGCTGAAAAAGATAGGATGCAGACCTCAACCAAAACATGTATTTAACCTGTATTTAACCAGTTATAGCTAAGAGCTTTTGGTGGAGTTTGGAGCTGTAAAACAAATGCTAGCTACATGGCCATGATTATGCCACTAACCTAGGAGACAACGTGAGCGCAGGACTACGTTTCTGGTATGATTCCACAGGCTATGAAACTTTCTCGGCTGTTTTACTTTTTTTGTGCCCTTTGTTACTCATTTATTCATAAAAAAAATGACTTAAAAAGTTTAGAAAAATATGTTTCTCACGAGTCACACTCTGATGAAAGCATAAGCCAGAAAGGCTTCAGTGTGCTTTAGAAATCGTACATAAACAGTAGGCATACAGAAATGTATATAAAGATATATTTTTCTGTTAGAAGAATAAGAGGCTAATCTCTCGAGAAATGGCAGTATCTACTTGATTTTAATAACTTCGGATGGAACGTATCAATATCCATCAAACATAAATGCACAGAGTTATGTCGATGTTGCGGTCAGTGCTCAGGAATTGACGAATGATTTCAGTAAATAGCAATATTTTGAAACGTCAGGGTTGTATGTACTACTTTTATGTTGGTATTGTTAATTTAATTAAACTTTGATGCTTGGCTCTGTGTACCCCTGGGTAGACTGTATACTATACTCTTACTGCGTTTCACGTTCAAATCACATTTTAAAGCTGAGTTATAAAGGGACTTTTTGAGGTTAAGGTCTGCATTATATCCTTTTCAGCATATCAAACTGTTTATCCTTACCAATTTGCATGTTTGTATTACATTTTAAAACTAACTTATTGCAAAATCCTCAAAGGAGACCTGGACCAAGTACCCTGTTTGAAAAGAGCACAAAGGGGCATTTTGAGGTTGGGGTCTGCATATCTTTTTCAGCATATCAAACTGTGTCAAAGAATGAAACATTTAAACATTCATAACAACACCCTTGTTCTAATGTATCGGACTTTCTAATTCCAGAATGTTTGCTCTTTTATCTATTATTAGTTGTCCCACAAGCAACAAAATTTAGAGTAGCAAATTAATGCTTTTTTAGGTGAATTCGTCTAATTTCATCTAAAAATCTTTAAAATTTCGTCGCTGTGGTTTCTACCGTTAATTGCAGTTATGCTGATCTTTACGTAACATGGACCCCAAATTTCACACAAAAAGTAACTTTTGATGTATCTTAGGTACTTAGGTCTTCAAATGTTATTTTCAAAATGGTCATCTGAAATTGCTTTGAACTTATTTAAATATGCACTGAGTTTCCCGAAAAACTTTGTTTTGTTCTATAATTTTATTGCCAACCTGACTCTACAAAACTCATGATGATTACCAGCAATGGATAACCTGATAACCAATGAACAATTTCAGACTTCACTGCTCGTAAACACAACTGCAGCAGCGGAAATATTGGAGTTTTTCCGTTTTCTTGAAATGCAAGTTGGCAAGAATATTCTTAACTTTCCACAGTTCAAAATTTGAAAGAGCTTCTTCATTTTGACAGTTTTGGTATGAACAACTCATTACATTGCCAATACTTTTGGGGGAGGTGGTGACGAGACAAATGTCTTTATTTGCCCAATTATATAAGAATTGAAAAGATGCAGTTCAGAAAGGATGCAAGGCCTAAAAACTCTTGAGTGACAAACTGTTGACTTTCAATCATATCTCCGCTCCTACACTTACATTTTTCCCCAAATGCGGAAAGTTGAGGAACAGGTAAATGCTTGGCGAACAGAAAAGTATCCGGTGTTTTTTGAAATTTGAATATGTTGAGATACGTGATTTTAATCACATAGAGCGTGGTTCTCAAATATTTCAATAAAGATACAAAACCAATGTAAGGTTTTTTGGAGACTGCATTCTTCCTTCGAAACAATATAGATATTCTTTAAAAATATAAATTGAGATATTTTACTCACCATGTAAGCTCTGAGAATTGTAGAATTTGTTTTCAAGTGCCTTTATTCTAAAAGGTAATTTTTTTTCCAGAGCATGAATAAAACAGTTAATGCGAAGAGGAGTGCTAACAAAAAATCCTGTCACATGTGCATGGTTGTCACTGGCTTGATTACTTCATCAACATCAGCTCAATTCATTCCATCTGCAAAATTCTATTGTTATTCAAAAACTGGGCCAATGAAGACGGTTGTAAGTAATCTGAGTTTTTAAATTTTTATATTATGACACTTGAACTCGGTAAAGCCTGGTTCCCATCAAATCGTAAGAGCATCGGCGACCTGTCGGCGACAGTCTGCGTAAGGCTCCCGATTTAATGGAAACACTTCCTTGCGATCATTACGACTGTCCCCGATTGAGTTCAACTTTCCCGACCCTTCCGATTCTTGCGATCAAGGAAAAGTTTTATGGAAACACTTGTCGGCGACGTCGTGTATTGTTTTCTTTTGTTGTTGCTGTTTTTATTCATCATGATGGCGGGCACAAGTACACAAGAAGAACAGGAAATTGATAATGAAACTCTGATGAATTTCAGTTCCTCGTACAGCGTATAAAATTGGCCGTGTTGATATCTTTCACGGAAAATTGCTCGCACCCAAAAATTGTGTTTTTTTCCCGGTTTTTATTTTTAATCCAACCTCGCACCTTCGTATATAATATAATTCCATATTGAATACCAATTATTTTGCTCCCTTGCCGTGATTTATAACAGGATTATACTGTTCCAGTTGATCTTCTTCTAGACTGTTTTATGTGTCAATGTGTAAAGTGTTTCAGGTATATTGGCCAATTATCAAGTGTAGAACATTTTTCTAGTTTTAAACGTGGACAGAATTTCCCAGTATAAAATGTATTGATGAATAAGATGTTTCAGGAAGAATTGCATATATTGTTAATTTGCTGTATTGTATTGATCGGGCTTTCAGCATTGCCTTTTTAGTGCAAAGGAGAAAACTGGAAATTTACCGTTCCTTGTTTTCGAAGTCTTTTTGTAACACTTCAGAAAATCTGGTATCATACTGGCTGCAAAATATTTTGTAATGCTACATTGTACCATATACTTACAAATTGTTATTTAATAAGTGATCAATAAATAGAAGGTACACTGTTTTCGAAACTTTGAAAAGTATCTTAGAATGTCAACATTAATTTACTGCATTCATCTTGCAGAATAAACAAATTCCGATGAAGATTGTTTTAAATAGTTTGGTTAATGATACAAATAATACTAAACATATAGTATGTGTTATACTTCTGTGTAAATATGTTTTGTACCTGGTGTCCAAGAAAAAATACGACACGTTTGCAAAGTTATTGTGAAGGAGCTTTAGCTTTAATTTTTATGTTTTGAATTTTGTTTAATGAAAGACACTTCAGCTCAAAGTTTGATTGCTTGGTTGGTAAAATCAACTAAATGTAATCACTGCGGGTATGCCCAATGAATGGTACTACAATTTAGAGTTTTCTCAAAGCCTGGGAACTGGATATTGTCGGTTACTGAATGGCAACGCACAACAATACTTTAATTGAATAGCTGCTTGAAGGCAACTCATTTCTGTCTTTGTAGGGGGATTATCGAATGAATACGTTTGACTATGATGACATACCCATGCATCAATGTCCTTCATAAATTTAGCTCATGTTTTACAAAAATAAATCAGAAATTAATCTGTAATTATCACACGATTTTGGTTTTGCAATAGTACATAATTTCTACTGTCATTCGATTTTCTCACGGAAGATATCAATCTTTACGTTTAAGCCTCTTTCTTAACACTCTCGTAGAATCAAAAATAGCTTGTTAGTCACTGCCCTTAGAATGATACTGGGTGTCCCAAAAAAACTTTACACGGGTTTCGCAAATATTATGCAAAAGCGTGAGTATGAAACGTTCTGTAAACACATCTATTAAACAGCCTGGTAGCCAACGATTAATTTGTGACCTCGACTATTAAAAACGCAAATGTAGCGGCGATGATATATCCATTTATTTCCAAAAGTTTTTTGCAGCGAGAACAACAAATTTTTCAATTGATGCATTTTAGGCCTAACAATGAAAGTGTCCTGAGTTTCGAGTCGATCAATTTCGCTCCTTGCAAATCTACAATTCAACAAGGGAGAAAATTTCTCTAAAGGTAAACGAAGCAAAATTTCTAAAATTTGTGTTTTCTATAGAACTACAATTTTGAGCAAGAATTGTTTCTGTTCATTCAATCAATAAGACATAAAAGAATATAGGAATCAAAGATACATCTGTTCTCTAAAAATTAAGAGTTTAAGGTTTGCTTTATTTGTTTTTTAGGAAATTCCAAAAAGACGTTACCTTTGTTTAACATTCCTTGTTCTCTAGTCTTTTGTTTACTAAATTTGAAAGCAATAAAACTGACCAACTTGAAATCGATGAAACTTTTTCGTCTAGGAGCCTTAAACGCTTCAATAGCAAAACACGTTGTTTTCACTGAAAATTTAAAAAAAATATGGATGACCGTATCACAGCTGTTACATTAGCGTTTTTGATAATCAAGGTCATAAATTACTCGTATATTATCAAACTTTTTAATAGATGTGTTCACGAAAAGTTTTATAATTATGTTTTTGCATAATATTTGCAACACCAGTGTAAGGGATTCTTGGGACACCCTGTAGTTCTCAGAGAATTGAATCTGAACATTGAATTAATCATTTTTTTCAGTGCAAACATGATACAAGGAAGATATTGAACTTTACCTTTTAGCCTCCTCCATAGCACTCTTGTAGAAACAACAATAGCTTGTTAGTCACTGCCCTTAGAATGATAGTTTTCATATAATTGAATCTGGACATTTGTTTCAGCTTGAACACGATACGAAGAACATATTACACTTTACGTGTAAGCCTCTTCCAAAGGTCTCTCGTAGAATCAACAGTAACTTGTTAGTCTCTGCCCTTAGAATGATAGTTTTCATATAATTGAATCTGGACACTTTTTTCAGTGCGAACATGATACCAGCACATTATTGTGAATCCATCATTCTTATTAAAGCTGATTTTACGAAGATTTAGTGAAATTTTGACATATTGCATTTTGGATTACAGAAATCGATTTGCAGACAAAGTTTTGTCTAAGGAGCAATTTTTGTGTTTCTACCTACATTTAAAAAATTTAATGATGTAATGATTTCAAATTTATGAGGGCTTTGACCTTAAATATGACAGTAAAATTCTTCGTTACATATTTTCTGAGGTCGAAGCTTTTATAAATTTTAAATCTTTGCATCACTATAATTTTGATAAAAATCTGTCTGGAAATTATAAAATTTGTTCTTATTCTAAACTTTGTGTACACAATCCATTTTTGCAATCAAATTCAAATGTTAGGGCTTTGACCGTGAAAATAAAAGTAATATAAAAATTTGCCCATGCGTAATATTTAAGTCTTTATAAATTTCAAACCTTTATATCGCTTCGTTTTTGCAAAAGTCTAGATAGAATTGCAACAATTGGTTGTAAGGCTAAGCTATGTTTGCACTATCCATTTTTGCAATCAAAATAACAATTTCTTGACCGTTTTATACATTTTCGTGAATATGGCCTTGATAAGAAGAGGTGGATTAGTTGAGAAAAACGATACGTTTCATTTATTTCAGTGCAATGAGCTTCTGATGAAAGTTGACAAGATCGTAGATCTTTCCAGTCAAGGCCTTTCGATTAAAGATAACTGCAAATCAACTGGATATTGCGCTGCTAAAATTAAGAGTGGAAAACAAATTGAAAATTTCAAGCTACCACAAGACATATTTTCCACTGAGAAATCAAAACAAATATGCAGTATTTGCGATTCATTTGGCAAATTGATTAACCCTGAGAAAATGGATTTTCAGAAGAATGTTGGAGATGTGAATGAATACGTTACAAGCATCTCCCAAAATGATAATAATCCAGAACTGCAGGAAATGGTATGATTTTCTGCATTAAAGTTATTTTAATTGATTTTCCGCCAAATTGTTCACTTAGTCTTTTTGGCGCCTATCATCTGAACCGCCAAAAATTCTCATCACGTGATAAAAAATC
>JAYJMH010069402.1:0-11276 GCA_036873815.1 Phacellophora camtschatica | reverse complement strand
CACAGATCAACCAGGGTCCAGAAAAGTGATCAACCTTCCTCCGAGCATAAAGTTTAATCTTTAGGAGCTGCTACGACAAAACTCTCAAATCTTCTTCGTGATTTTCTTTTGCCCTCATAAAGCGTTTTACGAGCTAACTGGCGTCGATTGGACATTTATTTGGCAAAAAATCAATATAACATATGCTAACTTGAGCTTTGACAACTCGAAATTTTCGCAGAAGTTCTCAAAAAATCTCACTGCATCATGCCATGCCGCAATGTATCACGCCATGTGGAATTGGAAAAGGCCATACGGAATTGGGAAAGGTCATACAGAATTCGGCAGGCCATATGGAATATGTAAAGACAATACGGAATTGAAAAAAGCCACACGGAATTAGAAAAAGCCACATGAAATGGGAATTGAAATGACCAAATGAAATAAATTCAATTAGAATACGATGGAAAGAACCTATTAGAATGAAGACTCAAACAACACTCCATAACCACAGCACAGGTGGAGCATACTCCATAGCCGCAGGTGCAGCATTTCTCCAAAGCGTTTATTACTTTTGAGAAGAATTTGGGAAGTATTTGTTTCATACCGGCGTAGTGTTAGCGGGGTCTAAAACAGAGCAGATGTTTTATTTTTGAGCATACTTACAAAAGTACAAAGGGTTCCGGATACAAAGGGATATAATTTGCTTTAATATAAACTGCAGTTGTGTTATGCAGCGCAGCTGAGCTGAATACTTTCTTCGCGAACAAATACCATCCTTAAGTTTGCACTTTATGAACAAATAAAAATGAAAATACTTAATTGCATAAGCAAATACGATCCTTCAGTTTGTCAAATTTAATCTAGGGAATAACGTTTTTTGCTTTTAGATCGCGCAGTTCCTTGGCGCTCGCCAATTTCAAGTCAGTTTCGGTAGCTCTTTATTAAAAATTTGCCATGTTCTACTGCTTGGAGAAACTATTTCTGAAATATAATGTGGCTGTGAATCATTTGACATTTTTGAACAGACCCAAAAGTCTGTCGAATTAATTTAATGAAAGCTTATATCTGTTGTCGAGATTCCAGACACTCTCATCCGCCACATTTCTTTATCCTTCATTGCTCTTCCAAGTTCATCCAGTTTCAAGTTAGTATCTTAGTTCATCCAGTTTCTATGTTAGTTAGTTAGCTTCGTCACGTATCGTGAGAAATTTTCCAGTAGATGGAATAATAGAGTCGACGAATCTGCAAGATGAAATAATAAGTCGGCATTAAAGCTAGCATGTTGTTTTAATGTCAAGACATGGAACAGAAGTAATGATATCTTTTGCAGCTTATGACAGTTTTTGGCAGCTAAACGTTGTCGTAAATTATTGGATGATATCCCAGAATCTAAGTTTGCCTTTAGAATTTTATACTCTCGTATTTTGAGCCACCTCCCTGCAAACAACTATCCTTTCTCGGGCCACCCGTTACTGTTTGGCATCTTGGGCTGGGGTAACTATACCGGTGTCCCAAAAAGTTTACGGATTTGATTGAGCCTAACGCTAAAAATATTACCTAAAATGCTACGAAATGTTTTTGATGTTACTCATTAATTGTTAACATAATGAAAAATATCTTGTTTGATACTTTTGGTGCCTTTTAGTTAGAGATATTAATTTTCGGAGTTGAAATTGTGCGTCACCCTCAAACCAGAGCGTTAGCAGAATGACCTACCGAATGTCTGTCATTTTGGAGAATCACCCTCATTCTGATTTGAAACAAGCAAGGTATTCTCTGCCTACAAACTTTTTAACACTGGGGATCGAAATTGTTGCCATATTCTATAAAAAATGAAAAATTGAAAATTGAATGTATGGTTAAAATCGTAACTTGAAGTTAAATCTTATGAAAAATTGAAACAATGAGTTACACAACAAATCATTGAAAAATTATGGCTTTTTTAGCCAACAATAGCTTTTTCAGTAAAAATATACAAAACAAAACAACAAACGAACGTCAGAATCCCTCAAATCAAAAACTTTCCTTTAGGCCATTCTGCAAAAGCTCTTGTATGAGGGTGATGCACAATTTCAACTTATTATCTCTTGTTACAATGCACCAAAAATGTCAAACAATGTATTTTTGATTAAGTTAACAATCAATGAGTAACATCGAAAACATTTCGTAGTATTTTAGGAAATATTTCATCGTTAGGCTCAATAAAATCCGTAGCCTTTCTTTTGGGACACCCGTATGTCTCTCGACATTTATTACAAAATAACAAAATAAAAGGTACCAAATTATTTGAAAAGGGATGAACAGAAAAGTAACAAATTATTTTTGTTGTATAAAATCTGTATTTCTTGGTTTGCTTAAGTTTAAAAATAGTCAAAGTTGTCGATAATTGGCTTTCTCATGAAAATTAGAGGTATATTTGCAAAATAATTTTACAATATTTCAGGCCAAACGAAAAAAGAAGGAGTACATGCCGAAACAAAGATCTGGTCCATTTGCTTTATTGCTAACTATTTATAGAGAAAGCCAGGTAAGGGTAACTATTTAAAAACGTTGCAAGTATGATCAAATTCGAGTCGAGCATTTGATAATGCTACTTGTGTTGGTTATATTTTTAGGCAAAGCTTACTGCAGTAAAATAGACTGCTCTGGATTAAAATTAAAAATGATTTTTTTTAACGTAGCAGTCACAAGCAAACTTAAGATTGGGTTTGTCGTGCTTTGATGTAAAAGAATTGATCTTTATAAACTTATGTTCTCAAAGAATTAATCTTTCAAATTCGGAATTAATCTTTTCGAATTAATCTTTCATATCTCATCCCTTTCTCATGCGATATTTAATTTCAAAAGTGATTTTCAAAATTTATTGTATTTTCTTATTAATTATTTGAGTCTGCTGTTTTACTTACTTACTTCTTACTTCGGGTCGAGACGGTTGTTACTGTTGTTTTAAATGTCTGAAATGTAAAGGAATTAATTTTTTCAATTTATTATTCATTCTCATTTTATCCACGTGTTCCCTTCAAAAAGAGATAAGCAAATTTTTAATAGTGTCTAAATGAATTTTTATTATTCGAATACTTTTTTACGAAGGCTGAAAAAATTCAATTTGCCCGAGCAAAAATAGACCTTAAAAAATAAACTTTCTGAATGAAGGTAATAGACTGCAGTTTCTCATAATATCTCCTCGTTTATCTCAAAATAAGGCCCCGCTTACATGAGACCGGTTCCAAATAAAAGCGTTCTTTAAGCTTATTTCAGTTCAACTAGGAAGCGTACTCGTTTGGAACCAGTTTTATTTGGCCTTTTGTAAACCCTGAATTTTTTTGAGTACGGTTTCACAACGACAACGAGGGACGATTCTCTTTCGAGCTTGCTTAGCTTTGTCCCGATTGGCATAAAAAATAGCATTCCACTTTAAATACCCAACCCAAGCGCAGCGCTTACTAGTTGAGGCCGGCCCACCTACTGCGAGTTGAGACTAGCTAGCACTTTACTGTTAGAGGCTAGCTCAAAGTACACTAAAATGGTAATAATTCTAACGAATTCCAACAGTATTTACAGTCTGCGATGATGGTTTTTACATAGGAACGACAAAGAGGGACGAAGGCTCAACAAAACTTGTTTCTCGTTGTTTTGGTACCTTTTTCATCATGACATTCTGTAAAACAAATCATTAGAAAAAATAAAAATTTCGAAAAACGAAACCTTTCTGTTATTTCTTTGTATCTCATTTTCGCAATCTCCCAACCAGGGCCTAGATTGGTCTTTACAGCCTCCTAATCTATGATGACTAGCATAGACTAGCATAGAAGCATCTTTCCTCGTCTTCCCACACAAAAACAGTCTTTTCAATTTTCTTCTTTGTCTTCTTTTGAACAGATTCACTTTTCTTTTCCAACATGGTTATTTTTCATGAATATCTTATCTGGAACTTTCACTTTTCAAAGTCGAAGGTTGTGGAGCGAAATTATTTTTTGGCGCCTTATTCCTCTCCTTTTTTTGAACTGTTGCCTCGGCCCAAGGGTTTTAAGTTGCCTTTCACAAAATAGTGTTGAGGTCAGGTCACGTGTAAACAGAACGCTTAAATGAACTTTTTGGGAACGGTCTCGTGTAAACAGGCCAAAGCAAACTCAAATGGAAGTGGCTCCATTTGGAACCGGTCTTGTGTAAACGGGACCTAACAACATGTTAGCATGCAGCTGCACATTCAGTTTGGTAAAGATTCAATTCATAACTCATACCTTAAAATTCTGTAAAATCCCAATTTCAATACGTTACCAATTCATAACTTGCGACAGGAAATAGATCGATGGAAATGGCGATATTAAATGGCGGTGATTGTTTGCATTTTCTTTACTTTACCTTGATGATGCTACAGTGGTTTGTCAATAATACGCATTAATTATACCTAAGTGTAACTAACGTTTAAGAGTCTCAACTCGCCGTGGGTGGGCAGGCCGGCCTGAACTAGTAAGCGCTGCGCTTGGGTTGGGTATTTAAAATGGGATGCTATTTTTTATGCCAGTCATGCAAAGTTAAGCAAGCAAACTTTTGTTTCAATTAATACCCTTTCTCGTTGTTTCTCTGCTGCCACCTTATTTCATATTTTAGCACACCTTAAGTCCCATTTTTATTGCTTTTTATGACATGAATTTATATTTATATTTATTTCTATTTCTAATTTATATTTATTTCTTGTACAAATAATTTAATGTGTGTACAATTGTTACCAATTTGCCCGTCCAAATTTCATAGCATTATTGGAGATTCTACTTGACGGAAATAAATGCTTTTCTTACGAAAATGTTACCTTCTCACAATGTTTTATTTATCACCCTTTATCGCTTATTTACTTTTTTGTTTCTGTGAAAATTATATCTTTGCTTTCCTCACGTTTCTTATAACATCAATTTGACGATATTGCAGTGACTCGACGACGAGACCCAATTTATTATAAGTATGTTAGGACTGATTATAATATCGGTCAAAATGCATTCAAACTATCATTTTTGTCATTTTCATGTGAATTATCAAGTCATCAAAATTGTTTCCAAATGTGTTAATTGTTTTTCAGTTACTTACATGTCTTTGACAAAAATCATTTTATTGTTGCAATTATGTTATAGCAACCTTGGTACAAAGGACACATGCTAAAGCAAGAGCTGCAGCAAAAAGCAGAACCGTTGCTCGAAAAGTCTCTTACTATGGTAAGCTGAATGTCTTTTTCAAAAATTACTGTGCAAATGGCTTGGCTTTAATTATGTTTTTAAAGCATATGTGGTTTTAACATAATGATATATTCCTTAAAATTTATGTTGTATTTTCTAATGATATCGATATTATGATATTCTCCATGTCTAATGATGCGTTTTTTGCTATCTTCCTTGTCCACAATACTATAACCTTAATGACGAGCATTACATAATTTAGAAAGTAATTTTTTTATGCCGAGTTTGCGACAAAGCAGAAAGCGTTGAGGGGGTGAAATTGGTTTTATCATAAGGCGTAACTTGCTTTTATTTCTTATGGTATACCTTAATTTGAACCTAACAATTATGCTAAATGATGAATAATTTGAGAAATTGTCATGGTAACTGCATCTAATATTTACGGTTGATGGTAAAAAGATCTCAAAATGTAGTGTAAGTGATGATTTAAACTCTCTATTCTACACCCTCAACGTTGTGTTATGAGCATTAATGCAATTGAGAAGAAACGTTTATCTCAGATACATCCGTTTTAAGATAGTAAATGGATGAATGAAATTTTGTAACATTGCTTCCTTGATCAAATTATGTCATTATTTCATGTGATCACTTTCGAGGGCTATGATGCGAATATGCGAATTGCTTGTTTATGCTTCTTTGTCCCTTTTTGCATTTGAGAAAATTAATTTGATCACTTTGTGAATCTATATGTTGCATATGCATCATTCAATTAAATTACCAGTTATTTTGATTTTGTATCTGTTCATTATCTTTATGTAATTGTGTAATTGTCAATGAAAACTTTTGAAGCAGTGAGGAGTGAAATTAAAAAACGTTTTTGTCTACATAATTTTATATTGCTTTTTGACAATGAAACCAGAAGCAGAACGGCCTGATGAAATATTCAACTAGTTCTTGGCAGAATCAAAAACATATTTAAAAATATGAATGAAAAAAAAATAAACTCAGTTTTATGTGTGGATTAAACGAGGCGAATTTTGTAACAATAGTGAAATTGACACACTAGTTTCAAAGCGATTATCTCTTGAGAACAAAGCGAAACTCTCTCACCAGGAAAATGAAAACATCTCCTCCGTAACATTGTTTGCTTTCGTTTTCCAGCTGAGAGTTTTGATTTGTTGTCGAGGGATAATCGCTTTGAAACTATTGTGTCAATTTCACTATTGTTACAAAATTTGCCTCTGTTCGTTGGTTAGAAATTCCCTCAGATATAACAATAATATAAAGGATACAAACAAAACGCACAATATAGAGCTTTTGGAGTAATAATTCATTTACTTGTTAATGTTTGTAATATGTTCAATTGGGAAATGAATAAGATAGTGTGACAAGAACATTGTTTGTTCAAGTGCTTTGCCAAATACAAATCAAAAAAACCACTCTGTACGATGAATGTTTGTATTAAAATGCCCACAAAATAGAGTATATTTTAACACAAACATTAATCATTCAGAGTCATTTATTTAATTTGTATTCTCAACATCACTCGAGGTACGAAACGCAAAACAAGATTATTTATAGTTTTGCCAAATGTTCGGGAGGTTGTTTAGGAGTGCGTTCTGGTTTTGTCGTGATAGCCAATCTGCGGTTTAATTTGAAGATAAATATATAAACGATCAATGCACTGATTTTGGCATGTAAATTACCAGAGTTTAAGTCAAAGATCTGTCTGTTTAAGCCAAAGGTATACTGATTTATGCAATAGCGTCAATACCAGACTTGATCAAACGTATTAGGACATCCGGTGCTTGATTTTCTGAGCATTTCTTCATTATAATTTACCTTTCCGTTCGCTTTTTAGCCTGATCCTGGTAGTCATTATACCCCTTGGTCGTCAATGTCTACTTTGCGAGCAAAAGGATTGATCAACAGTTATAGCAACCCTGCAAAGTAAGATTCAACAACCTTGTATTTGTTTTCTTTTTGTGAAGTACATTGCTTTGAGTAGCACCGAGCGAATCTGTTTTTTCTGTTTCTGTATTTTGAGAATAAACATGTAAAATTTAAAATCTTAAATGAAAGTTATTATTTTACAAATCAATCTGAAAATAGTTTCGCTATTGTTAAATTGTATAATGAAGCATAAAAATTCTTGAGCTCAAACAAATGAAGATATATAACAATTAATTTGACGAAGTATATCATGTTTATTCAATACTTTCTTGTGTGACCTTTGTTCACTGAACGTGACTGAGAGCGTGTGTGCGTCTCGTCCGATTCCCGCCCTGACCATTCCCCGAGACACCCCCCGGCTATTTGCAAGAATTAATTGCCCCACTCGCCGGAATTTGACAATAAATCCTGTTCCAGCCCCGGGGCATTTAACAAAATCAGGAACTTTAACGATCAAATATCTTCTGCGGAGAAGAACTGTAATCGCACGTCCTCGTGGATGGCAATCGCATTGGTCAGCTGTGTTCCTATCCAGGACTTCTGCATTATTGTTTTGTTTTGTTATTAATCACGCGTAGTTTTATGGTATCACGATGTGAACTGTATAATTGAGTTTAGCATTTTATTGCGTTGCCTTGGAGCACCTGAAGGTTGAATCATGATGTCCAATGGTCCTTTATTGCTCAAAATTTTGCATCATCTTCCAAAAACCTGTGCTAATATTTATAGTTTTTTTTTTAATTATAATCTTAAGGCATTTTGGAAAAATTCCCCGGCCCCCGGACATTTGCACTGGAAATCAAAGTTGATTAATCACACTTAAATAGTTTGTCACGATGATTATAAAAATAATTTAGGTAGAAAAACAGAAATCAGTTGTCAGACCAAATTTTGTTGAGAAAATCAGATTCAAAAATCAAGAAAGCAACATCTCATAAGCTCCATAAATTTCCATAATGGCGATCTTATATAACAAAAGTAATATCACCATATTGACGTGCGGCAATAATAAAAAACTTTTTCTTTATTTCAACCCTTTTACGGCCGGATTTACTTCTTATTAACTGGAAAATCATATCTAAATTTCATTTTGCACGGAGTAGCACTTACAAACCAACTTAATTTAAGAGATAAACTAACTTTGAAATATCTTAAACTTATGTAAAGTTATGTCTTTTTTTACCTCCTGGAAAATGACGTTAATTCTGAAAGAGCTGATTCAAATTTGTATTAACAGATGGAATTTAAGCTAGAATCAAAAATGTATGTTTTTAATATGTTTGTAAAATTAATTTTTCAGATACGCAATTACAGACGAAGGAACGCGACTTGGCCGTAAATTGGATGACATTGAAAACGCTAATCCTTCATTCAACGTCCCTGACGTTGTACCATTTTCGATCGATAAACCAGGAAATGACCTCATTGATAGATATAAAAGTCCAATAAATTCCACAACTACGCGTGATGATATACCGATTCCGAGTATAGGTTGTCAAATTGCTTCTCCCGTGCACCATGGAGGCAATAGCATGGAGTTGTTTTCAAATACTGGCAATTCGGGTGTCAATAACCAGTGAGCATTGTTATTCTAATTTGCCGTTGTTTTATCCGATTTTGTTACAATGCTCATTTGCAAATGTTTTGGAAATTAGCGTTAACTTTGATTTAGTCTAGTCAACTTTTCAGTCTAGCAGTAAGTGTGAGCGCATGTATATACGGCAGACAGGAAAAAGGAATACCAGGCTCAACACTAGTGTTCACTTTCAGAATTTTTTTCATTTACACATTGAAAGTTTATTGCTTCTTTGGGCGATTCTAAATTTGTGGGTATGTGGGACCAACGCTATATACATATTTGTATTATATAGATAATGTTCGTAACAAAAAATGTAAAATCTATTTAATGAAAAATATTATTTAACGAATTACATTTAATAATGCAGCGTTTAACTTGATTTTGAAATCAATAATTTTACAAAATTTAAATAAAAAAGGTTCTTGAAAGGAAGTAAATTTTTTTGTAAAGGTGGGAAATAAGGTGCCTGCTTGACATTGAAACGTGATCTATGCTAGGCACCGTTAATTGAAACTGCTATAAAACAAGATGCACATTGATTTGTGATAATTTCTTTCAATTTCTTTAAAAAGATTTTTCGAGACAGAATCTACGTAATAACCTCTTATTCCGGAAAAAATGAGGAACAAATTAAAATTTGCATGAACCTGACATTTGTTGTAAGGTTATAAAAGCCTTCTTTTGATTGACAGGTTTTTGAATTTCTGGTATGTTGAAGAAAATGGGAAACTTTGCAGTGCAAAAGATAATGCTGTCGTTGAAATTAGAGGTACTTAACCATTTTGTTTTCATTTTTATTTTGAAATAGAACCATATAGCCACCCGTACATACCAGGTGAGTAAAAAACATTCAACGTTCGTATATAAAACTTTTGAATCACGATATGTAAAATTTGTTTTTGAAAAAAGGCCAAATTACGTAATTTTATTCGGCAAAAATCGGTTATTTTATTTTATAGTTGCAAGCAATTTTGCTCAGGTGGCCTCATCCAAGCATTCTAAAAATTTGAGCAAATCTTCAAACAATCATGACCTTACCATATTGCCTATTTTGAAATATTTATTTTCAATATCATGGTTTCAAACTCAACATAGTGTACACTTATAATGTGATAGCCCTCCATACACAATCATGATTGCCCGCCACTGTACTTGCGCCCTCCAATGCATTCGGGATAGCATCCGATGTACTCATGATAGCCCTATTGTACTATGCACACTCCACTGTACTCCACGATAGCCCCCCTTCCCCTTACGTCACTCAAAGTTAGCCATCCACTGTAATCCGCACCCTCCAAGATGCTGCACCCTCCAAGAATTTTTGGCAACCTACGAACCAAACTTTGCTTGCGCAATCAAATTCTGTAATCATACCTGCAATTTCTCAAAGTTTTGATACATTTCCTTGATGGCACCTTCAGCTAAGAAAGGTGAATAGTGGATTAAAGTGGCCTAATTTCTGAGTAAGGCATTGTTGCAGGGACGTCAGAGCATTTTCAAAAGTGGGGGGGCACAAAGAAAAAGGGGCACCTTTTCGTTTTTATGGGCACATAATGGCCTATTCAATAGAAGGGTAGAAGGGGACGCATTTGTCTTAAATATCAACCGAAGAAAAACATTTTATCTCATTATAAAGGGCTTCCATAAAAGTCTTTTGGGTGCTACAGACAGTGTCCCTCGTTCTCTCGTGCCACAGGCTCCTTGATCTCTGTTTCCGCTTTCTGCAATGGGGTCTGGTAAGTTGAATTTTGAGAAAATTCCGTAGAACAATTTAAGGTAGTAACGCTAGAGACGATAGATGTCTACAATTATATGTGGATTACATTTCACAGGATGAAAACGTTTTGCTGGAATTGATCGATCGCTTCAAAACAAAAATCCACGAAGGAACACACTCAGACAAATATTTCACAGAAGAAACTCAAATTTCAAGGATAATAAAAATTATTCACATAAAACTTTATTGAAAACAAATTCATCATAACACACTACTCTTGCAATATCAACAACACACAAAGTCTAAAATGGGGCGGCCTACGGAAAGAATAATGCCAGCATCATTGGTTAGTTGTTGTTGTTTGGCACTGACACAGTTAATTCATAGCACTACCTTAAAAATGATTCTGTAATGCCTTATACTTGTTTATCAGTATGGCCACTGGATATTCCGAACATTCAGCTTCTAATCTTCGGAATTTCTCAAGCATTTCTATGCCTATTTACAATAATTTCTAATACTCTCCTTATTTGCGCTCTGTACAAAACTGGGCAACTGAACACAATATCAAACAAGTTTATTCTGATGATGAACATATCAGATCTTTTCATGGGAGTGATAGAAGTACCCATGATTGTTACCATGGTCGATTTAGCGAGTAAACTTCGAAGCTGCAGTTTAGATATGCTCACAGAATACGTAGTTTTTTTAAGTGCAAACTTTTCTTGGTTCATGTTTATTTGCATCTCCATAAATCGTTATCTTCAGGTTGGTAAACTGAAGCGCTACAATTTATTTACGAACAAATTCAGGATGAAGATATTGATTCTTGTTTTCTTCGTGGTGGCAAATGTTCTGGCTGTCATTTTACTGCTCA
>JAYJMH010069391.1:0-11276 GCA_036873815.1 Phacellophora camtschatica | reverse complement strand
AAACAGAGCAAGAAAAGATGGAAAACAGAATGAAAAATTGATGGTTGCTCCCATCCAATCAGAACGACAGATTTCTCACTTCTGTAATTTGATTGGCTCCGCCAACTTTTTTGCTTAAAGTTTATCAGACCCACTTGGAGCAGTGTGAAGGTGGTGGCTGCGATAAAGGTGAGTCTGAAGTAATCAGATTAATGGTATACATACCTGAGATAAACCAGTTACATAAAGTACATGGAAAGAGGAGGAACTCAAAAAAGCTCTGGCGGGAAAGTTTTGAGGGGAGAATACATTTGCGTCGAAACTGTTCATTTGCTAAAACAAGTTAGTTTTTGAATGCGAAGAAGCATATACATAGAAGAGAAGACACACTGTATACTGGTTACATGGTATTTAATTAACAAGAGAGATGCACGAGGAAAAATTTCGGTCAGCTTTGAAGAAGGATGAAAAGGAGTCGAATTTATTAGGCCAAAGAGGTGAACAAGTACCAGCTCAGCCTGAAAGCTTGACGGATGAAGAGGTTGCCATATACGACCGTCAGATAAGGTTATGGGGCGTTGAGTCACAGAAAAGGTGAATATTTTTAGTTGTTGAATTATTATATATAACATCACACACACACACACACACAGATGGGGGCCTGCACACAATTCGATTCCATCATGCAAAACTAGGGTGGTCGTTTGTCAGAATAATAGGTTTAGAATTCCAAAACGTAATGGGAAAATTTCAATAACTTTACAAAATCATCCCACAAACCAAAGTTTCGTGAAAAAAGATGGTAAACTATACACTAAAATGTTGCCAAAAAATAACGAATAATATGATATTGAAGTTCTAAAGAGTTACCTCATATTGAAATTTTAATTTATTAAAATGTTCTGAGATTGCTATATCGCGAGAATAATGCCAAACGCTGCACCAAGAATTTTAAGCACCAGTGCAGCCTTTTGCCATTTTGGGGCATGAGCCTTATCATGAATACTGCCAAACAAAGTATTGAATTGAAAAGGAGGCTTTGGCAATCATATGGTCGTTTTTCATGAAACTCGGTCAAGGAGAAGTCCTTCAGCACATGATCTAAAGCTTTCAAGTCGAAATATTTTTTTGGATAACGGTAAGTTTCGTACAATAATAATCATTTTAAAGCTCGAACATCATATATTAATTTAAGATAAATTTTGTTTCAATTATGTTTGGAGCTCATGCCCCCAATTCAGTTTTTCTAGAACAAAGTCAGGCCTAAATTTGATCCTGCTTTGTTGCTAATTTGACGTATATGTTCTTTTGTTGGCAGGTTCAAAGAAAAACATAATAGCCGATGAAAAGATGTCGGCCACACTTCAAAAAGAAGATCTGCTTGCCCTTTTAAACGAAGATACCCTTCCTGAAAATTGGGTTGTTTTCAACTCGAAAATTACTTATGGGTTGTTAAGTTTATGTTTCCAGTTTCTTGACTTACTGGGTTTTCCCAATTCAAAAATAATTCTTGTTTGCTCTAAACTTTCTGGGAGTAGTGAAGAATTTATTTCTTCCGCAACCGGAAAAGGTCTATTTAAAGAGCGTGATCAATATTACGTGATCAATCTCCTCATTTTCGATTTGGGCAATTTGAGTTTCTAATTTCTTATCGCCTGCAGATATTGTGGTATCATCCGCATAGTTGCAAACTCCAGTATCATTCACCATGTAAAATAAATTTTGATAAATGTATCGAAGAAGAGGTACCCCAACACCGAACCTTGCGGGAAACCTAATTTAGACTCACAGCATGTACTGAACCATTGATTTTAAACTGAACAATCGTCTAGGAGCAATCTGCGGAGCGACTAGTTTACAAAGTTATGTTCTTTGTGTAAACTGAATGTTGAGTATCTCTAAATCGAATCTTTACTGCTTTATTCCTTTACATGATGCTAAAATACCTGTCTTGCTTCGACCATACTCTATTTTGACCAAGGTAATAATAATGTTTTATCTGGGTGTTTTTTTTTTTTATGAGGACCATCCAATGAAATTCCCGACACATTGAGACATTCATTCTTGAAGAATCGTGTTTTTTGATGATGGAGAACAACAGTTTAAGAATTCAAAAATATAATTAATGACCTCTATCAACCTCTACTAAATGCTTCAAACTGTAACTGCTAAAATGTGTCAGTTGGATGGAAAACTCGATTTCATCGAGTAAGGAGGTGCTTAAAGAGGAGCACACCAAAGAAAGAAAAGTTTCTTTGGTGTTCAAAGAGTTTAGATTGATTTCAAGAATAACATAAATTTCTGCTCTTCTAAATTAAGTTCTTAAATTTGAAAATAGGGATATTTTTTGCTAGTGATACGTGTGTTCCCATTAGGGCATGAAGGAAAGACTTATCAACCTAAAATTATATTTAAGTGATAACGTTAACTGCATCGTGTCACTTCCATCATCTAAAATCGTATAAGTTTTTAATTGTCATTCAATAACAAATTAAACAATATTAGGTGTGATGTGACACCAGCAATTCCCTCTAGCTTGAAGTGAAGAAGCAAAGTCTTTTAAAAAGAGAGATAATGCCAATATAAAAGGTAACAGCAATAAGGTATACCTCCATCATCTAAAATCGTTGATACGTGGTGATAGGATGATGTTTTCCAATTGATCACCTTAAATAGTTGCTGCGCCTTTAAATGCAATTTAAAAAATTCTTTTGCCATGTTCATATACACATTATGATTGTTTTTACTTGGTTTTGAATAGGTTGCGAAAATCAAAGATTCTTATTTGTGGCATTAATGGTGTTGGTAATGAAGTTTCAAAAAATGTTATTTTGGCTGGAGTTGAACACATGACCATTCTAGACAGTACACTCCTGACAAAGGAAGACAAGTCAATGCAGTTCTTACCTTCTGTTGATTGTATTGGCAAAAATGTAAGTTGATAATTCTTGAATATGTTTATGAAGCAATCGCATCGCATCGCATCGCATCGCATCGCATCGCATCGCATCGCATCGCATCGCATCGCATCGCATCGCATCGCATCGCAACCAGAGTAACCAGAGTAGGAAATGATCAATTTTAGTAGGAAATGATGAGATTTCCCAAAAGTATACTCATAAATGATTTTGAAAATGGAATTTCCACAACAAAAAACCCACCATCTGTGTCTGTGTTTAAAGTGAAAGTCACGAAGTCGCAAATTTTAGTTTCACTGGCTGCCACGCACACTGCACCTGGAAGTAGTATTTATGATTGGTATTCAAACACTATGATCCATTCTTTTTTTTAATACCACCAATGGCCTTTCCCAAAAATGCTTCTCTTGGCTGTTTTCTCTGTCTTTTTATGGACACTTGTATTCAACTACAGCGATGACACAGTACAAACAATGGGTCTGCCTCACATATCTGAAGGTCAGAAGCACTTAACCTAAAGTTAATGTGAGTTCTTGAGATCAGCCGTTCATACTATCTGCTTGCCTCCTTCTCATTTACTCTTCCATGTTGCACTGCTTCATGGATGTGCAAATACTTTAAAAATGTGTCAGTTTCCAAAACTCTTTGTGCTACAGAATCACCTGACTTCAGCTTGTCTTTTGTAATTTTTTTCTTCTTGTAAATGCATCCTCTCTTTTGGTGGATGTTACAAATGCTTTCCTATCTCCAATTTGAAATCTCCAATAACATCCTGATCACTGATTTTTCTCTAAGGATTACTTATCTCTTCATTTGATAATTGAAAAATATCTAAAAGTTCTTCACACGTTTTCCTCCCCTCTTTTGAAAATCATCCACTTTTTGTACAAAAATGCATTGGGTCTACTCCTGTGCAGTCTTGTTCATCAGATTCTAGTCTTTCCTCATCATTCAGAACAAACATTCTAGCAACACAAGAAAAACTATGTGCAAATTTCCTTTAATTTCCTTCAAGTCATCTTTGGTGAAAGGTTTATCACCTTCTGCCCTTAAATCAAGTTCAATCTTCGCTGGCATAGGCCCCCCTGGTCTGTCTTTTGCTCTCATGTTCTTGATTAACTTTGTGAATTTTACTGTTCTTTAGTTCCTTTGCTTTGTTTTCTCTTTTCTTTAATCCTTGTTTTTTCCAATAACAAAATATGTCTGTTGGACCAGTTGCAGGATAAAGGCAGCCATGGTATTTGATAACATTGTGCCCACTCGCAAGTTTCTTTGCCTTTAATTCTTCAACATGCCCATCTACGAATAATCCACACCCTTCAAATACCTTGTATGATGCCACCTCTTGATGATTGTATTTGCTGGACTGGAAAACAAGGAAAAGCCAAGCGTGTCGTACCCAGGCGTGTGGCTTGGTGAATCACAAACTCTCTATTGGTACACAGGGGCTGCCATACCTACACTAATCATGTCTATTTATTCTGTTTCAACGATTGCTGATTATTTGTTAAAGAAGAAAGAGCAAATGACCACCTCTGTTCTTATCAGACTTTGCAGCTTGATTGGAGAACTTGCAACTTGACCTAAGGAAGTTTTAATCTTCCTTGTCTGTAGTCCAATCTCCCTTGTCGTAACGACGAGCTGTATAATAATAGGAGAAATTGTAGTTTCATTATAGAGAACTTGCAGCAGCTTGGTTAAATCCTTCACAGTTGGTTTGAATTGGATGGGGGGTACTTTAACTACCTGATTCTGCAAAATGATCCCCGATCAACTCTGGATTGGTTTAAGCCTAGTCAATACCAATTTTTCTACACGCATGTTTATGACACGTGTACTTTCAGAACATTTATGTGATATGCTTTATAAGATGATAGCCACTCCATGCATGGTAATGAATGACACAACTGAGAAAACAACATTATTGGAGATTGCAAATCAAGTGACTTTTTGAATGCAAGAAGAATATTTTGGTTATCTAAGCTGACTGACGAATTATTTTAGGAAGTTCTAAAAATGGGTGCATGGTAGCATATTCAATAGAATTGTATATTCTATTGACTATTATGGTAGTGTCAATATCATTACTACCATTTCAAAAACAGCTGGCTGATGCTTTGCAGAATGCTACTTGGTACTTTTTTGTATTTGTAACGTGCCATTACGTAATTCAGTTTAAAGGTGCGAATATCTTGGCTAAGTTCACATTATGTGTTCCAGTGTACATCGTTTTCAAAGTCTGTCCTTAAAAAAAATACAGATAATTTCAAAGATAATACTCCAAGGTACATCCAAGTTATAAATGAAAAGCCTATCAAAAATTTTCCACTTGAGTAGCTGTCATGCCTATCAAAGATGTTACCCTTAGTGTGATTTCCAAGAAATTTTGGCAGCTATATTCGAGGGCGCTGGGGAGAAATCTAGGCGACAGGAGCAACATAGCAGTGGGACAATGGTTCTATTTGGAGAGAAAAAAATAGAAATATGAAAAATTTATGATCACTTTTGAAGGGTAGCTCCCCCTGCTTCCCCTGTAGCTCCCGTGCCAGTGGTTGCATTGGAAAAACCTTTGGATACATTTAAATGTGAATGTTAAAATATTTAAAACAAATTTAATGTTATTGTTGCCATCAAATTTCCTCATATTTTGCCAACATTAATTTGTTTATGGTATGGTCTGTGAAATTTAGATAATTACTGTATATAAACAGTGATTAATTATAATTTTAGTTCTGAGGAAGCATAGTCCCTACTATTTTTGAAGAGTAATTTATGTTCACAAAACAATTAATTAATTAAGGATGAAGTACCCATTAATTGGAATTTGCAAATTTTTGTGGATTTGCAGTGTAACAATGATTTTAGAAATTTTGCAGCGACAAATTTGTCTTTGCTTGTAAAGAAAAACAAAAAAAATTATAATCTTTATGTACCTTATAATCTGTGATATATAATCTTGTTTCATTAAAATTAGAACAGAGCAGCAAGAACACAATGCATGGATCATGTCTTAACTTTTTTTTACAATTTATATTCCAAAATAAAAAGTGTTATATTCCACTTTATTTCCACAAACATTTATCAAAATTCTTTATCAAAACAAAGTCCTCAAATATTGCTTTCGTTTTTTAACAAAAAGGGCCCAGCAGCAACACAAAAATTCATGACCATCTTATCAAAGACCAAGGTAGGGAAAATTGGCTATTTGCCCTACTATAGGCCATCCGCCACAACTTTTTGTGGCTCCAATCACACCGCTGCATTGTGGTCACATGCCAATTCTCTCGTCTGTGATTGGATTATTTTCATAATCGTGAGATCGCGGCTTAAGGTTTGCATTTTGCGGATTACCATAGAACTAACCAAAACAAACGTTGATTGATTGAGCGCGCTTCTTTTTCAAAGAGCTGTGAGCATCCATTTTTACCATTAGATTGTGAAGAGTTAACACTTATACTTTCAAGCATTTTGAGCGACATCAAACAAGACAACAACTACAGCTTGTAACTCAAGCTAGAATTTTTGCAGTTGTTGAAAAGCAGTATTGTCTTGCACTCCTAGAATTTCAGAGGGAAGTTTCCTTGATGGTTTTGACAAAAGAGGATGTTTTGTGCGAGCGCATTCTAGATTTGAACACATTCATTACATCCAAAATATATGCCCATAAATGAATGGTTTTGAATGTTGTTTGTACCACACTAACCTATTGGGCCATTACCTCGACAACAATAATAAACTCGCCACAACTTCATTAGACCTGTTTTGTTAACGTTAAGATCAACTTGGCAACTTTACAACTTTCAATTTACAAAATCTGATAAATAAGAGATTGCAATTCCATGAATATTATTTTCTATCCGTTGCACAACAAGCTCTGTCTAAAAACCAAATTTCAAAATATATGATATTTTCAGTAAGCAAAAAAATTGAATTATTCGTAGTCACTACTTTTGCTTTCCAGTGAAGAATTCAATTAAAATGTCAGTTCGTTTTCAATTTGCCTAGCAAAATCTAAGTTATCAAAGAAATAGGCATACTACACCATCAAAATTTTCTAGTTTTGTTCAAGGAAAGGCTTGGTTCATCCAAATTTACGAGGATGGCTTTTTCATTCTCTTGTTCGCAGCATGTTTAATCCGCTTTAATGTTTCATGAATAAAAAGATGGTTGAAAGTTAAATAATTTATTTCAATTTAAAAAGTCAATATCAACAAGATAAACAGAAGAATTTTTGTGATGTTTTTTGAGTCAAATTCGATGTTGGTGAGACAAGAAAACCAATATTAAAAAGCAAGATAAATGACTGTCTGGTGATATCTAGGCTGTTGACCGCCATTGTGTCCAGTTCAAGACGGCCTCTCTACAAATTTACTTCTCTGTCAGCTTCAGAAGAGGAATTTGGCTATTAATAACGATAGCCAAACTCTTTAGCGTCGATGGACAGCATCTTGAACATCAAATTCACCCTCGATAAATAAGATTGAAGTCCCAAGACATCAAAATGCTTAATCAGCTCGGCAAAGAAAGTCACAAAGCATCAGAAACAACTTCAAAACAGTGTAATAACAGTTAACATTTTGAAGTACGAACCGAGCCAGAATCAAGCTACGCAGGAATATGTAACTCACTTATTTCCACAACAACAATAACAGCACGTTGCGTTTTGCAGCCCTGCGGTTCCGTTACCTCATAGTTGCGACTCAAAATTAAATTGAGATGCTGACTCAGCGAAACAAGCATTTGAACTTTAATGCGCATAGTAATTTCAGATCTTTCATTATTGTATCATCAAAAATGTTTCCGTCTTTTGTAATACATTACATCAACAAGTAACAGATACTGCAATGCAGATTAAATTTTATGTTTTCACCACTGAAAATCATTGAAACATTTTCTTAAATTAAAATTTCCTTATTTTGTATACAAATTCTAAATTTCTACTACAGTGTGTCAATAAAGCCGTACTTTCATCTTTTAAATTTATTGCAAAAACTTAAGTGCTCTGTTGGCAAAAACTTTAGCTCCATGTTTTTACCTTCCATGGCAAACCTAATAACTAATAAACGATTTGAGACCTATATCAAACAATTGGTTCCTTTAAAAACTGCATCTCCCTTCTAAAATTAGGCAAGAAAATCCATAATTTTATCTATTTTCTGACTGCTTCCTCCAAAATCATTCAAATTGTCATCAAATGTGTCTTGTTTCTATCAAACATTCAAATTGAAGCTCCTTCTTTGCTACAGATCTTGAACTGTGTAAAATTTAAAGAAACTGGAAACTTTTTGGGACACCCGGCATTCCTTTTCGGGACACCCGGCATTAGGCATTATTTGATTTCCTCTTCATGGAAATGTTGAATCATTCTTAAAATTGTAGACATTAATAGATTGGATTGCCTAAATAAATGTTTTTGTATTGTAGAAGGCAGCAGCAGCATACCAAAGATTGCATGAGATGAATCCAATGGTTGATCTTGTTATTGACACAGATGACCTTTCCACCAAATCAAATGCTTTTTTTGAAAAATTCAACGTTGTTTGTTTGCTTGGTTACTCTAAGCGAATGCAGGTATTTAATTTTTACAGCAATATCTGATTAACAGTATGTACAGCGAAAATAGATTTCCATACTGAATTGACAGAGTTTCATTTGTCAAGACAGCCTACATATGCCCTTTCGAACAACAGAGAAATAAATGAAATTTGCAATGTACTTTACTTCAATATTATTTTGTATTATTACTTTCTTCTTCATTGTTGAATACTTTAATTCTATAATTATTTGTGCATATTTACTTATTTTAGGTGAAAGTCAACGACATTTGTCACGAGAAAAATATAAAATTTATGTCTGGTTGTGTATTTGGATATTATGGATACACGTTTTCAGATTTATGCAAGCATCATTTTGTTGAGTAAGTTCTTAGCATTTTTTAATAGTTTCTTTTTTTTTCTGTCCTGTTCTATTCTATGTTTACTGAAGGTTACATATATAGGGGTTGTTTGTTCAGAGGCCTCGTCCATATCAACACAAGAGAAGCTTCTAGTTTTGATCCATTTTGTCTCAGATATGTATTTATATCTCAACGATAATCAACGAATAAACCATACAAATCTACGTTTGTATTTATCGTAAACAACAGTTCAAAGTCCAGTTAACTTTAGATCAGACGCTTTGGTCTGGGAAACTATAAACACTACTATTTTACTAAAAACATGTCTCGTGAGAGTTTCTTATTCGTATTATGTGTGAAGCATGTCTCTCGAAAGAGTTTGGACCTTTGGACTCATCATAGCCTCGTTTCAATGTTCATAATAATTGTTTTCAAATATTACGATGTTTACACGTTACTAAACAGAAGTAATTACTGGAGATTTTTCTGATACTAAAAATATATACACAACGCTGAAAGTTAACATGCATGCAGAGTAGTTTCAGGATACCAATCTTCAGGATCCACATATTTCTAGTTAGTGAGAGTTCTAATATGGAACAGGTTACCTTTGGAACCTTAATTGCATTTCTTCGTGTCTGACAACAAAAATGCTTCATAGTCTTATATTCTTCTTTTATGTATATGTTGAGCCTTGGCTCGTATTTGATGGGTATAAAATCCATGCTAGTATTATTAAAAATGGTTAGAAAAACTTTAGTAACCTTAATTCGTATTTGGAAAATGTTCTTTTACTTGGATATTTCATTTTATTTTATTTATTGTGGTAATTTATTTCAATTATTATTTAGCAAACATACATCTATGTATCTGAGCACTAAGTTAGAAAACCATGTATGTTCTTTATTTAATTTGATTCTGCCATTAATATAGATTTATTCAACTTAATGATTTTATGAGAAGGATTTTTAATTTTTTCTATCTAGAGACATCAACTAAAACTAAGACAAACGACTCCATATTAGGTTGCACAAAATGTTGTCTTTAATTCATTGAAGGTGAATTTAATGTTGAAAACTGAGCTTCTTTTTCATACATGTGTAGTTATCTCTGCGTCTTATGTAATAGATGTGGCAACATGGCCATTTGAATATTAAATTCAATTGGAAACAGAAGAACAACGTATTAAATGTCACTTGACTTTCTGGTATAAAACAGTCAACCAATGAGTCATTTTCTGTCTTTCATTTTAATCCATATCATTTAGTTTTCTGTTTATACGTTTTTTTCTAAATTTTACAACTCTTTGTTTCATCATTCTTTGCTTGAATACTCCTTTATTATGCAACATTTGTCTCCCCATTTTATGTGAGATCTATATATCTGGTAATTTTGTGTTTGTCTGGTATTGTTGTTGTGTTTGGTTTTGTTGGCAATAACACTGTATACTAGCTTGGGCCGCAAATTTAATAACAGTGATCAACATATAATTATTGTAAAATGAGGTACATTAATATAATATTGTATAGGATTCTAAAGTATAAATTAAAAATAACAAGAAAGTAAGCATGAAAAAGCTGATATGCAAGTTCTGATGAAATTGAAAATTGAAAATATGAGATATGAAGACCGAGTTTAGAATTTTTTCTAAATTTGTTTTTAGTTTTTTGCAGCATAGGTTCCAAATCTTTGATTGGTTAACTGATTGACACATGTAGCTGAATTAGCCAATCAGATTTATAGAAATCATTCGAAACGTCTGGAGACGCAACATTATTGTGGATATTAGGAATATTGAGGACGGTATTGAGGACACTAGGGACCGAAACATCTAGTTTAATACAATTTCAGTTCTCCCAAAGGCTAAATTAGCTTTTAAGATATTGGGTGCTTCCATTGTCTCAACTGAAGTGCCTCTTTACCAAAACATTTTATTGTGTCTTTTCATAGTATTGAATGCGCTGATTACGAAACCGGAAACAGTTTTTGAATCGGAGGTATGGCTGATTTTTTATGACGAGCGAAAGGGGAAACATTTGGCTAATTCTGAGTCTGTTTTTGATTCAGTACCGCGGAAAAGGAAGGTCTCGGACGAATGAGCTTTGACGTCATAGTGGGAACCCATTAATTCATTGACAGACTAGACTTGCTCCAAGTCTGTCTCTTCAGTCAGTAAAACGAGTATATTAAAACAGTCTGCGGAGGAGTATTATAAATATTTCTGCGAAGGTTTCTCAATTTCCTCCGCAGAGGACTTGCACGTTTTGGACGTTTTACTTTTGGACGTTACTGATTTTACTGATAAAGGAGGTAGACTTGGAGCAAGTCTATTGACAGACCAGAAGCAAGACGAGGGAAGCATTTCGGTCCCTCCGTTCTTTACCACATTTCACACGGAACGGTAAATTTCATCCGTAAACTATTTATGCCTGACCTGTCTAAGTAAAATTTCTCGATTACATTGAGGTGATTCTATGTCCAGC
>JAYJMH010069380.1:0-11277 GCA_036873815.1 Phacellophora camtschatica | reverse complement strand
CAAAATATTTTTACAAACCCTCATCCCTACAAACACAAATCAAGCAAGAGGTTTGATTTTTTGAGACAGGTTTGGAGGAATTTTTCGGAAGTGTGTCCGATGAACTGTGCTTGACGGGTACGCCAGTCGAAATGTTTTATCTGGTCAGTCAAAACAACGCCTTGAAGTTCTTTGGTACGAATAGGTTCTTCAAACGGATAACCCTTTGCTTTCGTCGTTACGGGGTAACAGAGACAACAGTTGGTTTTTTGGTTATAATTCCGCGGAGAAATAATGAGTGCGGGGCGGTGTCCTGATTGTTCGTGTCCCTGTTTGGGCGTAAACTCTAACCAAACAAAATCACCGCGATCGGGGATGAAATCTACCATGTTTCAGAGGGAAGTTCCGTTATTTTTGTTTGCGTAGGAAGATTTTGCGGTGTGATTTTATCAACAAAATCCTGAAGCTTGTCCGTCTGAGGAACCGGGGTCAGAGTGATTGAACCGTCGGGGTTAGCGTGCATAGTGAGGGGACTCCCTACATTTAGTTTTGACTGTTGCACGATGTGTTTGGGGATACGAACCGCCAGGCTATTGCCCCATTTTTGGGTGGTAGTGTTCATCGTTCTGATTTTAAAAAAGTATACACATTGTATATCATTTTTTCCGCGATAACAACTTTTTTTACTCTAAACCGTCGTGCTTTCCAAAAAACACTTTAAAAAGTCTTGTCCTCTTTTTCCCGATTTTTCGGGATGAAATTGCGCTCCCCAAAAATTGTCTTTGCGGACAACGGCGGCAAAAGTTTCATCGTGGTAGTGGCAGGTGGCTTGCGTGAATTTACTAACGGGCGCACAATAAGAATGCACAAAATAAAAATACTCGTGCTGAAAAGCAGGGATTTTTTCCGCGGAAATTTGGTTCCAGCCCATGTGTGGAACTTTTTTGCCGCCTTTGAATTTCTTGATTTTACCGGGAATGATACCCAAGGCAGGCGTCGAACCGTTCCCTTCCGCAGAGGACTCAAAGAGCAGTTGCATGCCGAGGCAAATACCAAGAAAAGGTTTTTGACAGTTTTGTATCCAGCTGATGAGGTCTTTTTCCGCGAGCGTTTCCATGGCGGATTGGGCAGACCCGACTCCTGGGAAAATGATTTTTTCACAACTGGCGAGTACGGATTTTTGGTCACTGAGACCGTAGGGAACGCCCATTCGGGCGAGGGCGTTTTGCACCGAACGGGTATTGCCAGCTCCATAGTCGATAATTCCAATCATAGATTTATTTGTTTATAGCGTAAGCACGAACAGGACTCCCATCGCCTTGGGGTATGTTTAAAGGAACTCCGTAAAAATAAAATTCGTCTGATAACTTGTCGGTATTGGTAAGGTTTTCAAAAGATATAATGCCGTGTTCCAATAACATTTTTTCGATTTCTATATTAAATTCAAAATTATCAGAAAGTCCGATAAATTTAGGCGTTTTTTCTAGAATAATGTCAGCTATTTTCTGGTCAATATCGATATCATGAAAAATGATACCTTTTCCTGATTTTATGCTTTTGGGGGAGGTGTAAACACAGGATTCTCCGATGAAATCATCGAGGGAATAATCATTTAGATTTTTCCCATTTTTTGTACCATGGATAGGAACATTTACATGCGTTCCATCGTGAGAATTTATTTCAATTCTTCTCAGGTTCCAGCCGTCTTTTGTAAAGGTTTGAACAAGCTCTACTCGAGACTCCCGATCCCCTGGGTAGACGGGCATACCGGTATAGATGGGAAGAGAGAGGTCAATGATTTTCATGTTTTTATATTACGCCTTTGGTCGAAGGAATACGAGAAGAAGTCTGTGTTACCGCGGTTTTGAGAATGCGGGCGAGTCCTTTGAAAGCGACTTCGACGAGGTGGTGATTGTTTTCGCCGCTGAGTTTTACATTGAGGGTAATCCCTGCTTTTTGGACAAAACTGTACAGAAAATGTTCGAGCATTTCGGTCGGGAAATCACCGACATATTCTCGCGAAAATTTTTCCGCGGCAAAAACGAGGTAGGGTCGTCCCGAAATATCGAGCGCAATTTCACACTTGCTTTCGTCCATAACCACAATCCTTTCACTGGCGTAGCGTTCGATTCCCCGTTTGTCGCCCAGAGCGAGGGCAAACACTTCGCCTAAGAGCAAAGCCGTGTCTTCAATCGTGTGGTGTTCGTCGACTTCGAGGTCGCCGCGAGTGGTGATACTGAGATCAAACCCTCCGTGTGACCCGATTTGGGTGAGCATATGGTCAAAAAAATTGAGCCCGGTTTTGATTTTTGTCTGCCCCGTGCCGTCGAGATTGAGCGTGATGTCTATCGCGGTTTCTTTGGTTTTGCGGGTAAGCGTCGCTTTGCGTGGTCGGTTCAAAATTTCCGCGGAAATTTGGTTCCAGTTCCATTGTTCTCCGAGCAAAAACCCACGGACTCCGATATTTTCGGCGAATTCTTTATCACTCTGACGATCTCCGACCATAAACGAGTGGTCTAAATCAATCTGGTTTTCACGCAGAAAAGTTGTAACCATGCCCGTGGCAGGTTTGCGGTTGGGTGAGGGGGCGCTGGCATAAGATTCATCGACAAAAACCGCTAAGAATTTAATGCCTTCTGAGTCCAAAATTTCAAACAGTTTTTGGTTAATGAGGTCATAATTTTCGCGAGAATTTTCAGGCGTACCGAGTCCGTCTTGATTGGTTACCATGACGAGTTCCCAACCGTTTTGAGTGAGGGATTTCAACGAAGAAATTGTTTCGGGAAGAAACACCATTTCGGCTAAACTGTTTATTTGTTCGGTTTGTGGTGGTTCGACGAGGAGGGTGCCGTCGCGATCGACAAAGATAATTTTTTTCATAGGGAAAAAGTTTTAAGGGTTTTTAAAAGTGTTTGGTTTTGCTCAGGAGTCCCGATAGAAATCCGCAAAAATTCAGGGTACTCACCAAAGGCACGAATGGTGATTTTTTTATCCTGTAAAAAGGTTTGAATCGAGGAGGCGTGCGGAGTTTTTATCCACAAGAAATTGGTCTGAGAAGGAAAAACCTTGGCAATAAAATCAAGTTGAGACAACGCGGAAACCAGCGCGTTTTTTTCACTCATAATGATGTCAGCATTGTCACGGACTTTGGCTTGGTTTTTGAGTTTTTCTAGAGCCGCTTGTGCTGAAAGGTTGTTGAGGTTGTAGGGCATTTTTATACGACTGAGCACTTCTATGATTTCAGACGAAGCCATCACCATTCCCACCCGACAGCCTGCCAAGGCCCAGTATTTTGAAAAGGTTTGTAGCACGACGAGGTTGGGGAATTCTGATAATCGTTGCGTCCAACTTTTTTCCGCGGAAAAATCAATATACGCCTCGTCGATGACGACGATTCCTTTGAAATTTTCGAGAACAAATTCTAAATCTTCTAGAAAAAAAGGGTTGCCAGTAGGCGCGTTTGGGTAGGGGAGAAACAGAATTTTCGCGGAACTTTGTACGATGTTTTTCGTATCGAGTTGGTACGGGGTAGTGAGCGGTATTTTTTGTACCGAGATCTCGTTTATTTGTGCCGAGACCGCATACATGCCAAAGGTGGGGGGACAGATTAAGAGACTATCGGTTTTGGGTTCGCAAAAAACACGAATGAGCATATCGATGAGTTCGTCAGATCCGTTCCCAAATAAAATTTGCTCAGGTTTGAGCTGTATTTTTTCCGCGAACTTTTTTCGTAACTTTGTTTGGTACGGATCGGGGTAGCGGTTGGTAACGCCATCGCCAAAAGGGTTTTCATTGGCGTCGAGTTGCAGAGACGCTCCCGTGCTCAGACTTCGTGCCGACTCATAGGGGATGAGATCGAGAAGGTGCGGACGAACAAGAGTATTGAGAGTAAACATTTTTTTAATTTCTTAAGGTTTTTAACCGAACAGTAATCGCGTTTTTGTGGGCTTGGAGGTCTTCTTTTTCCGCGAGAATTTCCACCACGGGTCCGAGGGTACGGCACCCCTGAGGAGTGATTTCTTGGAAAGTGATTTTTTTGATAAAACTGTCGAGACTCACCCCACTAAAACTCCGCGCAAAACCAGAAGTAGGGAGGACATGATTGGTACCACTAGCATAGTCGCCAAAACTTTCGCAACTCAGCGGTCCACAAAAAACCGATCCAGCACTCGATATTTTTTCGAGCCATTTATCGGAATCTGCCAACGCCAAGATGAGGTGTTCGGGAGCATAGAGATTGGAAAAATCAAAGGCTTGTTCTAAGTTTTCTGTGACCACTATAAAACTATTTTCGAGCGCTTTTTCCGCGATATTTTTGCGCGGCAGTTTTTGTAATTGTGTGCTTATTTCTTGTAAAATTTCCGCGGATTTTTCGCGGTTTGTACACACGAGTACGGCTTGAGAATCAGCTCCGTGTTCCGCTTGGGAAAGCAAATCGCTTGCTACGAATTCAGCCGAACTCGACTCATCAGCAATGACGAGCACTTCACTCGGTCCAGCTGGCATATCGATGGCAACGGTATTTGACACCATCATTTTCGCGGCGGTGACATATTGGTTTCCCGGTCCAAATATTTTATCGACTTGAGGGATACTTTCGGTGCCAGTCGCTAAGGCAAAAATCGCTTGAGCTCCGCCAGCTTTATACACTTTTTTTATCCCTAAAACTTGGGCGGTATACAAAATTTCCGCGACAATACTCCCATCAGACTGAGGTGGGGTGGCGATAATTATTTCTTCACAACCAGCAATTTGTGCGGGGATAACGGTCATGAGCAGGGTCGAAAATAAGGGAGCGGTCCCACCGGGGATATAGAGTCCTACGCGTTTTATAGGACGGTCTTCACGCCAACAAAAAACCCCTGGGGAGGTTTCTATTTTGTTGCTTTTTGGGCTGACCTGTGTCTGGTGAAAGGTTTGGATATTGGTAAGAGCGGTCGCAAGGGCGGACTTAAATTCCGCGGAAATTTTGGTCTGAGCGGTCTGGAATTCCGCGGCGGAGGTTAGGAAGTTTTCTAAATACACCCCATCAAATTTTTGTGTATACATTCGTAGGGCTTGGTCTCCTTCTTTTTTGATGGCTTCATATACGGCGGTGAGCAGGGGGGTGATCGCCGCAAAATCAATACCTTGGCGTTGGCACAGGGTTTGGCGTTCGGGAGGTGTGAGTTTTGAGTACTGGTAGGTTTTCATGAGAGAGGGGTTTTATTTAATAAGTTTTTCGATAGGAAGTACCAAGATATCACAGGCACCAGCGGATTTTAGTTTTTCGATCGTGGACCAAAAGAAATCTTCTTCTACTACCGAAGCAATCGAGACATATTCAGGATTGGCGAGTTGAGAGACGGTCGGGTTTTTGAGTCCCGGGAGGCAGTCTTTTATCCGTTCTAAATTGTCTTTGTGGGCATTCATCACAATGTATTTGTATTTTTGGGCGGAGAGGACGCCTTTCGTTCGTAATAGAAATTTCGCGAGTAAGTCGGTTTTTTCTTTGCCTGAAAAATTTGGGTTTTTGATGATGACCGCCTGAGATTCTAAGATCGTGTCGCGGGGAACGAGTCCGTTATTGCGGAGGGTGGAGCCAGTAGAAACAAGATCACAAATACAGTCGGCAATATCGAGTTTGGGGGCGAGTTCGACGGAGCCAGAGAATTGGATAATTTTCGCGGAAATATGGTTGGTGGTGAGGTAGTTTTGTAAAATGTGGGGGTAAGAAGTCGCGATGCGTTTATTCGTTAAGTCGGTTGAACTTTGGTTTTCGGGAAAAGCGAGTCGCAAAGTGCATTTTCCAAAACCTAATTTTTCTATTTCTACGACAGCAGCGTTTGTTTCCATCACCGTGTTTTGTCCGGTTATGCCGAGGTCGGCGACACCGTCCGCCACGATTTGGGGTATGTCGTGTGCTCGCAAGAGGAGGAGTTCGAGATCAAAATTGTCGATGCGAACTTTGAGGCTGCGGTCATTGAGTTCAAAACTAAATCCTGCCTGTCGGAGAAGGTTGAAAGTGTCGGTGGCGAGGCGTCCTTTTTTTTGGATAGCGAGGGAAAGGGTTGGTTTCATGATGGTACAATATAAAAAATCCGCGAAAAAATTCAGAGTGTCATACAAACGAAAATAACACGCAGGAAATGGTTTCTAGGAGTGGTGATGAGGGGAAGACAAACGATCCAAAACAAGTTGGTATCCGCCCATGCCGTCTTTCATCCATTGGGAGATACGAGTAATAGTCGCGGTCGAAACCCCTGTTTCTTGGTTTATTTGGCGGTAAGATTTCTGTGTTTGGGAGAGTTCTTTGGCAACGGTGAAGCGTTCCGTCACGGCTTGGAGTTCACTCAGGGTCAGAACATCTCGAAAAAATTGTTCGCATTCCTTTTTGTTTTTCAGGCATAAAACCGCGGCAAACAGGTGGTCTGAATGAGCATCAAATTGGAAGTCACGATTTTTGAGTCCTGTCATTGGTTTGTTTTAATGTATTAAAACATTATGTATTTTGAAGGGGGATGTCAAAAGTTTTTTTGTGTTTTTCCCTATTATTTGTATTTTTCATCAAGACATTGTAAACAATTATATATGATTGAGAGGCTTTGGTACGAGGGAGTTCCTACTCATGGAGAAAATGAGGGCGCAACGGGCGTGTGTCCACCCCCAGAGGGATCGGTGAGAGAAATAGTGAGAAAAAATAGTGGTTTAGATTATATTGCTCAACGTAACTCGGCTCTCTTTAGTAATCAACATTCTGAAAGTATAGAGAAAGATGTACGCCAATTTCTGAAACAAAATATGGGGGCAAAAAAGGTCGAGTTTAATGGCAGAGGAGTAATTTCCTGTGTTTCAGCGGGTGGGGATTATGATACAGCGACTTTAAAACCTTTTCCGAAAGGTTCGGGGCTAGAGTTCCTAGATTTAGAAGAAATTAGTAATATCAAAGACTACTATTTTTTTCGCTATAATGTAATGAGGATTGTTGCTCCGAGGGATGAGGTTTTAGTTTTTAGTAAAGAAATACAAGCAGTTATAAATAATATTCCTGATGATGTTTATAAAGTAGAAGCTCACTGTTCAGCTCTAATAATGCATGTTCTTGATGAATCCTCTTTCAACCCTAAAACGAAAGAAATATGGGTAGCAGAAAGAACAAAAAAAGGGACTTGGGGGGAGTTGGAGAGAAAAAGAGAATTATAGTATTTTTGGTATGGAGGTAAAAAAAGCCAAAGAGCTGGAAAATACACGATCCAATGAAAAAAACTTCCTTCTAACTATTATATAATATGAAAAAAGTAAAATTTCTCTGGTATTTATTAACATTTATTCCTATTGCCTTGCTGATTTTTGGCTATATTTTTCCATCCTCATTTTTTGGAAGTCAAGAAGCGATAAGAGATTTTGTAAATCAATTTGGAATATTTTCACCTCTTGCTTTTGTGATGACTCAAGTCCTGCAAGTTGTAATCACTCCATTCAGCCATTATGCTGTATCAATCGCAGGTGGATTTATATTCGGAACAGGGCAAGGGTTTATTTATAATTGGATTGGCAGAGTGATTGGAACGGCGATAGCCTTTTATTTAGCCAGATATTTTGGAAGAAAAATAATCAAACACATTGTTAAGCCAGAAACAATAAAAAAGTATGATTATTATTTTGATAAAGGGAAAATACTACTATTTCTTGCATACTTCTTGCCGATGTTTCCAGATGACGAATTATCTTACCTTGCAGGACTTTCAGCGATGCAGCCGAAAATATTCTTCCCCTTAATGGCGATTGGTCATGTAAGTGGGAGCTTAGCTTTAGCTTATGTAGGGAATGGAATTCAATCCGTGAAAGAACCGATGTTCATAGTTCTTTCACTGGTAACTTTAATCGGAGGAATTTTGTTTTTATGGAATTACAGAAAAGTTAAAAGTAATACCAATCCTAATGCGTAAGATGTACCTTTAAACTTACTCAGAGAAAAATACGGTGCCTTCTCTATTGCTTTTTACTGATTGTCCCCTAATTTTCTTTTGATAACTTTACTGTAGGCATCAATAGTCAGTAGTCCTGGTATACGGACATCTTCATTTATCACAAAAAATGGAGTGCCTTGTATTCCATAATTTTGTGCGGCTATTTTATCTCTATCAATGATATCTCTATGGATTTGTGTTTGTGTACAAGTGTCGAAATGTTGCATATTGAGTCCTTGATTTTTAGCAATAGTCCTAAGTCCATCTTCGTCTACAGGGTATTTTTTAAAGACTTCTTCATAAAATCTATCAAATCCATTTTGAGAGCGTGCACACTCACTTGCTATATGGGCAGAAAGAGAGGCTCTGCGTGGGTAGTGACGGTGTTGTATCTCTAGTTTTTTCCCAAATTTTTCTTGTAGCTGTTTCATAACTGGAACTGCACGTTCACAGTAGACACACGCAAAATCAAAAAACTCCTGTATAACAACCTTATCTTGCGTTGACGATGTCTGTGTTTTTATTTCTTGACTACTAGGTGAGCTGTTTTCTTCTGGAGAGGCTTTTTCGGGAGCGTTTTGACACCCTGTGAGTCCTAATGTTATAAAAAAGATGAATATAATACGTATCATTCTTACGAAATTATAAATAATTATAAAAGACGAGACTAGTGTTTCTGTTTGAAATATGCGTAATACTGTGGTATAATTATGGGATTTCTATCCGATGAGTAACCATGAAAAACAATGTTAACAAACTCAGTAGTGTCTCATACCAGTGGGAGAGCTATGATTATCACCCCCATCGCCGTGGATGGTTATGGATTCTAATATTTGTTTTGGTTATTGCTGGAACATCTATTTTTTCATTTACTGTGAATAAAGACCCAATTTTTACTACCGTTCTGTTGTTTGGGGCTGCCTTTTATTTTTTTATTCATATGCATGGTGATACCAAACATAGTGTATCTATTGGAAAGGAAGGAATACTGGTGGATAAGTCTGATTTTTTTGACTGGGGTAGTATATCAAAATTTTGGTTTGTTGTCGATCATGGCGTTTCTATGATTTATTTTGAACGGAATAAGTATCCTAAAAAGATAAAACTGCAGCTCGGAAAGGAAACACCGGAAATACTACGTAAAGAAATCCAGAAGGTTTCATCTATTTCTGAATCTATAGATAGGGGAGAGCCTATGCTCGATCTTTGGGTTCGTATTCTTAAATTATAATACAATATGAATAAGAATTTATCCCCCCTTTTGTTACCTCCAGAACCGAAAGAATCATGTAATCCTGAGCATCAACATGCTCGTAACAGAGCTCTGCAAACCTGTCATGATTCAACGCTTGAAGCAGCTGAAAGTATACGTATTACACAAGAAGTTACGGAAAAAGTTAAGAGTACGATCAGTGAAAAACTAGCGATAGAACTCAATAAAAATCCGCGAAAAAATGAAGACGGTCGTGTTATAGACAAGGAGCTGTATATACAAATGATTCAAGGTTTTGCGGACTTATCCCCATGGGATATTAACATTTTAGAACAGATCAATGAATCAGTACTAAGTCAGTCTATTCTCGTTATAAAGGAGTATTTAAATAATCCAAAATCTTCTGTTTTTGCTTTTTTAAAAGGGGAGGTGAATACGTATAAAAATCTTTGGAGTGGTGTTGGGAGTGCTATTGACAAAGGAGGGGCTATGAACATGGCTGGTTTTTCTCTTTCTTCATTTATAGTGGGAGGGTTGATTGGTGGTGTTTTTTATAGTAAAGATGGAGTGAAGCAAACTTTTAAGAGTCTTGCCAAGAGTAAGGCTGCTTGGGGTATATTTGGAGCTATGGTAGCAGAGGGTGCTGGATTGCCCATTATTTCTACTACGACAAAGTTTACAGGGAATTTAATAGCTCGATATCCTGCAATAATTGGAATTAATAGTTCGGAAAAGTTGGATCAGATATTATCATGGAATATCGAAGGGTTTATGAATTTTAATGCCTATGACCATGTACTAGAAAATAATAAGGCTCAAATAGGCTTAATGAATGGTAACCCTAAGTATAGTTCATTTTTAACAAAAACAAATGAATACCAAAAAAAAGTACTCTCTTTTAACCATGATATACATTCCAAACAGAAGGAGTTAAGGGCGATCTCTCTCTCTCTTACGCCTGAAGATACATATACTAATCGTGAGGAATCTGTAAAAAAATTAATAAAGGAAGTGGAAGCCCTGATTGACAAAATAGATGCCATCGCCGCTCCTCAATTTACGGATGAGGAAAAGAGTGCCTTTATGGCAGTGAATAAAAAAAGTGAAAATTTTATTTACACCGATCAGGAGTATCAAGAGAAACTGTTGGAGTTTAATCAAAATAAAGTACCGAATAGAGAGGCTATGGAGCGTTTTATTTTTACGAATCTCCATAGGTCAGGATTATCCGCAATGAATCATTCAGATTTAGTTGATGAGTTTGAGGCATTGCAAGAGGAGACAAGTACGAATGAAGTAAGTTCTAGTGAAGAATTTTCCAAAGAGATGTTTGGTGATAATCGAGCTCAAATAGAAACCTTAATTTCTGACCAACACAATAAAAAACTGTCATCTCACGGAGCAGAAAGTTTTGCTAAACTAGGCGTGTCTGGAGGAGCAATAGCATCTATAGTGTTTGCTTACTTATCAATCCAAATGGTTTCTTTTGTAGGAAGATCTCTTTTTAATAGAGACGAGGAAAAAGCAAAAATGCCTGATTCTGAGAAAAATAAAGCAAAGCTACTCCAGCTCGTACAAAAAAAGAAGTGGAAAAAAACAGCCAAGACATTAAAATCATCGAAATATATACACCCAGAAGAGTATAAAAAACTCATAAAGCTCCCTAATAATTACCAAAAAGAATTATGGAAGCAGCTTGAAGCAAGTGAAAACAAAGATAAGTTTGTCTCAGGCTCCAAAGGATTTTGGGAGATCATGTCCCAAACACTTAAGGCTGGAAACGTGGGGGCTAAAAATCCTATTACTATCGATGCTTTTCATATGAGGAAAGGACAACGGGTGAGTGATCATTTTCCAAAACTCAATGGAGAACGCAAAAAATCACTGAAAAATATTCGCGAATTTTTATCAAACAGTAAAATCATATTTAGTGATTTTACTTATACGACGTTACATAAAAATATCAGTAAAACCCCAAAAATAAAATAAAATAAAATAATCGCTAGCGGTATTTCTTCTTCATCATTATTTTAAAGAACTGGCCTTTCACTGGTTCACAACCGGCATCCTCCATGACAGATCCCACACCACCACCTTCTGTCCACAGACAGATTAACAGAAGATACCCCGCAGCTG
>JAYJMH010069369.1:0-11279 GCA_036873815.1 Phacellophora camtschatica | reverse complement strand
CTATTTCCAGATTCAAGGGGATAGCATAAATATCTTCCTGAAGACTTTTTACTTGCTCTCACTCTATTTCTTTTTCACCTTGTTTCTCTAATGATCAAATTCATATATCTCAATTAGAGGAAAGGTTAAAACTATAAAGAATATTCTCTATATAATTTATAAAAAAGAAGTCTGATAAGCCTTCATCTGAGAAAGTATTTTTTTCATCATAGACAGGGAGAATAATTCAAAGTGTTTCATCTTTTTGTATATATTCAGGAGAGCTTTTCTTTTCAAGAATACCTTGTTGGAGTGAATCTAAAAATAGGTTAAAGTCTTGAGATCCAGTGTTTGTAAAGTTTTCATCATAAAAACTCTTGGTAATATTTTTTACAATATTTTTTGAATAAGAATCCTTCATAAGATCCGAAGAATTTACATTCGTTTTAAAATCTCAAAAAGAAATCCCTTCCTGCTTTACCTCTTCTAATGTATTATATGTTTTTACAAGTTCCTGTTTTTTATTTTCAACATCAGAAAACTTTGGGTATATAGCAAATGTTAGGATTCAAATAAGTACCAGGGAAAAAAACATATTTGTTATAAATCCTTGAATAATAGCATTTTTCATTCGTTTCGTAAGCTTCATGTGTGACATTAAAAAGATAAGTTTTCAACTGGAGAATATTTCAATGTGAGAGAAAATGTTGTCATTTGCGTATATGGTCAAGACTGAACTCAAACAAACGAAAATGACTGTGGTTTTTCTAGCACTATAAATGAAGAATCTCTATAGTTTTCAATAAAATATATAAAGCTACTTGCTCTTGATATTGATGTTCCTCATCCGGGAAGATTTTCTACAGATCAATTATTGAGCGTGATAATGTCAGTGTTCCAATCTGAAGAGAAAGCATCACACGTAATATCTAAATCTGCTTTACACATTTCTTCCACGGGTGCAAAATATAGATGGACTTATATGTAAATAATTTTAAACCTAACATGTTTAATACAAAACAAATAACATTGTAAAAGTACCAAAACATTTTTGGACATTAATTTTAATTCTAGTATCGTATATATTTTAGATGTTTGGAATGTATATGTGTTGTTTGACATAAAAGCCAAAATTAACTAGCATTGATTGGCACATTAAATGAGAATCTTGAATTATCCGTAACATGTACTCTGGATATTCGTAACATGACGGTTGCCCCACAAAATATCTGTCTGCAAGGCTGTAGCTTGAACGTCTGAAGGGCAAACTAAGAGTTAGGGATATCATCAAGTGATCTGCGACAACGTTTACCAGTTCAAAACATGAAATTAAAATTGCCTTCATTCGTGAGAGATTAAAACAGCCTGCTTATAGCCATGGACATCAAAACAACCTCTCCAAGTCGATATAGAAGCAAGCAAGTTGTTTCAATGCCAAAATATTGTCTGTAAACGAATGGTGGTTTTTAATTGACTTGAAATCTCACGGAGGAAGGCTATATAATTTCCCGGTTTTTGCCATGTTAACGTGATTGTAGATGACTGGATGACATCCCAAACTCTAAGGTTCCCCTTCGGACATTGTATATATTTTTAGTCTCACGGATGTCAAGCCGCAGCCATGCAAACGGGGATAGTTTTTTTTGGTCACCCGGAATAAATATGTAATTATTCGTAGTAAGATATATATACGTCTACATGAAATATAAAATAAAACGATACCTTGTCAGCCACTACAACGTGTATAGAATTGATGTCAGCTAATTTGATGATAGCTTTGGCTGGCTGTTCTGAATCAAGGCAAACATCGTAGACAGAAATAGTTAAGCGACCACTTGAACGTGGAGTTACCTGTAAAGAAAAATACATAAAGCTTAAGTAAATAAAATAAAAATAAATAAAGTTAAAGTAAATAGATACATATAGTTAGAGCAAATAAATACATAAAGTTAAAGTAAATAAATACGTAAAGTTTAAGTATATAAAGGCCCTTTAAATATAAAACAAAAACTCACAATCATTTCTGATTTCGCTGTGTGTATGTCTCCTAAATGGCCATCGTTGCTTTTAATCTTATAGTGTTTTGAGCCATCTTTGATACGCAGTCGAGCCTGAAATAAATGATACTCCATCTCATCTCAGTATAGATTCTAACTTTAATTCATATATACACGTTAATTTTTTTGCAATAAAACCTCTTAAATTTTTCAGGCATACCGCATTTTCTAAATATTTTTCAACAGTTTTTAAACGAACGTTTTAACAATGAGATTTATTAAGGTAGATTCTAGATCATTACATGGAGAATCACATACACCATCTCCAGATACATGACAAACAACAGTTGGACATTTCGTTCTCAAAAAGTTGCTTTGAAATTTGTATTTTGAGAGCGAATAATATTTGTCATATATCTGGAGATGGTATGTGCGATTCTCCAGGCTATAATCTATGCAGTGTGTACCGCTTTATTATGTGTTTACGGCACAAACTAATTTAGTTTGCGGCACGGATGAAGAACGGGTGAAGTGAGGGCCGAGCATTACGGGCCGCAAACTAAAATTCATAATAAAAAGTCAAGGCAATTCGACAGTAACAATTTAACAGCAAATATAAAAATGTATATAATGTATAACAGCAGAAAAATATAACAGTTCCAATTTGAATGAATGCGTGCATTGCTAACATAAGACTAACATCATAAAAAGCGAGCTTACGAAAAATTATGACAGTTGGTTTAAACAATCTAGAAAAAAATAAACATATAAAAGAAAAATAATTATAACTACCCAATATTAATAACATATCTAGTTGACAGAATGATTAGCCAACAAAACTTAAAACTAACCGTATTCTTAGGATGACTGAAAAGAGTGAGCTGATTTGGAGTGATGCTTTGTTCGTTCACAAGTCGCAAGCCAAGTGAGCCAGAAATTGGAGGACTGACTTTTGCTTGCTAAAAAGTAAAACGTAAATCAACTTGGGAAACGTCTTGGGAAACTCTTTCACGTCCGGATTTACTTTCGATTAACTGGAAAATCCTATGCATGTTTTATTTTGCAGGGGGTACCATGTACAATTATTGAAGAGATAAACTTTCGTTGAAATAACTTGAATAAATATGAAGTTCTGCCCACATTTACCTCCTGAAAATATAAAGTTCTACGTTGTTTGTCAACGGGCCATATGGTTCTTCCCGGGGTATTCAGATTAAAGACATTATTGTTAAGCTAAAACATCTAGCTTGACGAAACATCAAACGTTTGAGCATTAATTCACAATTTCACAAATTTAAATTTTTGCAACAAAATTTAGTTTCGAAGGATCAACATATACATACAATCTAAGTAATGTTATTTGCGTTCAGTGCGTTAACACCTGAAGAAGAGTTATACTCGAAACATTGTGTGTAAGATATTAATAAAAAGAAATTTCATAGTATTGAGTTATTTAATTATTTGGTATTAATATATAATATATGCGGCATAAAGCTGTAAAATTACTTATATTGCCGTCAAATTTTTCAGTAAAATATTGCCTGAGGGTAAAAAACAAAAAAATTGTTTCTTTCATACCTTAAGACCTTCATCGTAAACACCAGTTGCATACAAATCAATTTGTTTGTAACCAGAAACGGTTGCTTCAATTTTCACAGAGCCCGTGTTAGCTGATAGCAAAACTGTTTGAATAACTGAAACAAATCCAAATGATAATTAATAACAAAAAGGCATGTTGTTTGATCTTAACATAAGCAGAAGATTCACAAAAGAAAAGTTTGATTTGAAATTTTACTAGTGGCGTGGTCAAATGATTCGACTGCAATTCATCGTTACCAGGGATATTACAAAAAGAAATACTGTGCCCCTTGATACCTAGACTTATTACCATCGTTGTAGTTATTCAATTTGTTTATTTGTAAAACACCATAAACTACTACAATGGGTATATTATAATTGGAAAAATAAAATAAGATGTATTTTACACGACCCAAGAAGACATCTTAACCAGCCTAGACCGTAAATTAAAATATAAAGTAACAAAAATGATTAGATTGTCTAAATATACGATAACATGAATATATAGCAGCAACAATTAAGCAAGGCTATGTTACGATTCATTAAAGTACAAGAAGATTTCTGGACTTGGATTTCCTGCCTCGTAATCGTGATTCGAACTTCGAACAATAGTAAACTCGAATTTCGATAATGGAACACTTAACGCCTCGTTTTAATGATCCCCAAAATTTGGGGATTTCAAGTCTAGAATAGGTGTTCTAATATTACCAGTGTACTTGATACCTACATTGCTTTTTGAGCTTTGATTGGCTTATTTAAGTCAACATCCAGTTCAACATTGCGGAATAAATTGGTATACAGTAAATCCTCCAATAAACCCCAGCATCAATTAAACCCCCCTTTAATAAACACCCGGGGCAAAACCAAAAAATTTAATAAAACCCCTCTTTTAAACCCCGTCTATAAATCCCTTTCCAAAATGGGGTTGGTTGGGATGAAAGGGGTTTTGCTGCTAAGGAATTTGCCAATCTTCTAAGATAAACGCCAGCCCCCATCATTCCTTGGGGGTAAGGAGAAGCTATTTAACCCCCTCTTTAAAGCACCCCTGATAAACTCCAGGGTAACATCCAGAAAAATCAATAAATCCTCGGGGGTTTATTAGAGGATCTGCAGTTATAAATAAAAATAAAAACAAACAAATAAAAAGTTTAATTCCAGATTTTAACTGTCATGGGACCTTGTACTTTAGATTTGAACCATGATATTTGATTTTCGACCTTTTTGGCAATATATTTGAAATTTGACCTTTGACCTAAACATGGTTTTGTCAGTATTACAGGTCTAATTTTATGCATATTATAATCATATGTGGTTATAAAATAATTTCTAAAAGCACTGCCATGAAGACGTGCTTTTCTCGGATGACAAAAAAAACGTTTTGCACACCCGCATTCGGTTAAATTTTGCAAATCTGGAATGTTGACAGAAAAATTGTGAGTTGATTTGATTGGCTGCCTCTCTCTGGAAATAAATACGTGGCAGCGAGCAAAGAGTAAGGCTTAGAACTTGAGCATGTCTCAAACGTTTGAGTCAACATCAACAGAAAGTGGGAGTTGCTCGTAAAAATGGAATTATTTTCGCTATCAATGACAGAATAATTTACAGAATTGAAGAAGGATTTTGTGATTTAGATATACCAAGAAAACTGGCCACATCTGCATCACAGTTTTCCACGAAAATGTTTTCCAAGTTTCGAGCAACAAGCCTGAGTCTGACCAAGGTGAGATACTCATAAAAGGGACGTCAAACCTATGTAAAATTATCGTCAATCTTCTAATAGTGTTGACAGTACAATCGTCTTGATTTTTCAAACAGCTGAATTAAACTTTGCCAAGTTTTCAACTTCACTTTCTTTTACTTTGGCTGCTATCGAAAAATTTATAAGGCTGTTAGAATTTCATTTCGGTTGTGTTGGGAAAAGGAGATTTTTAGGCCTAATGTTTTTGTTGTTTGTAAAAAATGACGCATAACGGCGGATTTAGAAAATCCACAACAACATCAGGAAGATCTGCTGCCTCGCGCCAAATTTTAAATCGTGCATCTCGTTAACCTCGTATCGAAAACGAACCAGTGTGCGCGCATAAAACGTTTTCTTCAATACTTTTCCATTCATCACGCAAAGTCTAAATTGTTCGCAGCTTTAGTTTTTCCTGTCATGGGTATGCTGCTTGGCGTGCAAGCAGATTGCTTTGTAGCAAGCACATTGTAAGTTCTTGAACAATCAGTATTAAAACGTGAATATATTTACGAAACAGATATCGTTATGTATTAACTTTTTCACGCTCGCATTCATAACAACCAGAATGAAACAGAATTAAATTGAAAGCAAAATGAACTACTACCCTCGTAAAACAATTTAGAAACATTTAGGGAAGATTCCTAGATAAGTAGAATTTACTTTTGTCGACTGACAAAATTGCAAATGCCCTGGGATAATTTACTGCTCGTAAGTAAGTTTTATTTGCCACATTATTAAAAGTTTACAATTTAAAATTTAAATAAAAGGATAAAATTTTACACAATTCGTAAATTAAAAAATGAATAAGAATTGAATACATAAAAACAACTTTGAGAACACAGACCCCTAAACTAGAGCGGCAGGAATAGCACTTAAAGATCGAAAAGACCTTGATTCCATAATGGTCCCATTATTAAATGTATTATTAAATGAGACTTAAAATATTTATTTATCATATATTATGCTTTGATTTCGCTATTTTCACTAGGATACCATTTTCACTAGGGAGCTGTTGGCTGTTATCTTGTTGCAAGTTCAGGTTATGGTGCATTCACTCGCTTTACCCTTGTATTCAAGTCGTTGCAGAGCTGCATACAGAGTAAGTCTTTAATCATTTCCCGCCCGGATTTACTTTCAATTAACAAGAAAATCTGTTCCAAATTTTCTTTTGAAGGGGGTACACTGAAAAACCAACTTAATTCAAGAGATTTATGTTGAAATATCAAGCCTCCAAACGAAGATAGATTTGGGGTCACCTGGAAGATGAACATTTTCAGGTACACATTTACACAAAGTGGACGGGTCCCCTTTTTCATTAATTAACCCGTAATTATTTTCTGAAAATGCCCCCCCCCCCATATCACTTTACCCGCCAAGATACCCCTCTCCCAGAGGTATTGACGACGACCTAAACCGCAGTCCAGCCCTCATTTGCAAATAATCATATTTAAATCCTATAAAAAAATATTTAAAATTATGAGCAAAATAAAAAATAAAGTGTTACCAGATGCAGTGGCGTTGCTCTTGATAATAACAGGCGCATGCTTTTGCGAAATTCTTGCAAGATCATTATTTCCCGATGACCATTTGATGTCCAATGATGATGCGTTATCAAACATGTGACCGTTCGAATCTCGAACAACAAGCAAAATTGTCAGTTCCCGATTGTTTCGAACTGGAATCTAGCAAAAAATAGGGTTTATTATCAACGTAATGTAGTTTCGAGTTCGGGAAATTATTCAACGAAAAGCATTAGGTCTTGGCAGCAACACCTCTGTATACATTTTAAAAACAAGCATGCTAATATTTTGGTACAAATATATGTACATAATATACCTATGTATACATATCTGCGTTGTGAAGTTGGAAGCACTACATGAAGCACATATTTACTACACTATATTACATGAAATATACTATATTATATTACACTATATTACATTAAATACACTATATTATACTACACTCTAAGCTCTAAGTATGATATAGTATTTTTGTCTACAGCAACTCGACGCAGGTTTATCTTTTAATACCTAATACCAATGACCTATCTTGTTTAATAACTATATACATCTAATGTACATACACATATATACAAAACAGCTCGAGTTGACTGGGAGCTAGAGTTCCAAAGGTTCAACTGTACATTGTTTAGATGCGCAAGAAAGTTCACAATATCTAAAAAAAATTAGTTAAAATTGTAAACTTACGATCTTTCAAAACATGCGCATTTTAGAAATATATAAAATAAAATGTTTTTAAAAATTAACTATTTAACTATTAAAAATTAACGTAACTAACCATTTTATCAGCATCTTGGCAGCCTTCCAACGTCATTTGTTGACCATCTATTATGGGAAGGACGATGTCTGGCCTCAAAGACAGCGACCCGGGAGGAGTACATAGAAATCTGTTAAAAATACAGTTTTCGATATACACTATATCTACATATACACTTACGCATATACATATACACATAAAGTAAAAACTCGCATATAAGAACCTTCAACTTTTCAGAACCTACATGCTGAATTACTTAAATCTATTTTACTCAAAATGAAATTTCTGTCGTCAAAGTACTATAGACATTGACAAAATTTATATATACTAAAGATATATACTAAGTAAAATTTAGTATTTTTTGTTCACCACCCTCTGAGCATTAAAGATAGAATATGATTCCAAGTTAAGAACCATACCAGGCTGAATTCCAAAATGTAGGTACTTATATGCTGATTTTATTTACTGTATGCCTTTTGTCTACATAGTTTTGTCTACAGTACGCATATTGAAAGTAAAAAAAAAACAATGAAAATCAAAGCTAAAATCTCTAAAAGAGAGAAGTGTAAAAAATGGCAGCAGAAAAACTAAAATTTTCAAACAAAGAAATAAAAGGTTGAGAAACTGAAAAATTTTAGCTTCTAACTTAAAGTCGTTTAAATTTGGAATAATTCTAGCTACAAATAAACAAAAACCATCTTGAATAAAAAGCATCAATAGCTTTTAAAGACAAAACCCTTGAAAAAATATTGGTAACTTGGAAAAAAAACAATTTGGAAAGCACACTTACTCCTTGATGCTAAAAGTGAAATGCACAGAAAACAAAAACTTGCTTGGAAATAAACAAACAAACAAAAATGTCTACATACCTTAATGTGGTCACAGAACTTGCAGGGTAAGGATTCGTCGTTGTTGGTTTGTTTCCGACTTGGCCAGTCAGTAACTATAGAAAATAAACAGTATTAGTTAGGAATTGCTATCTAAAATTTTAAATCATCCTTGTAAACTGGTTCCGAAGAACACATTTTTTAATAACACAAAATGATATAAATATGTAAATTTTGTAATCATGTTTAAGTGGTTCACCTGAAGTTCTGTAATTTGTCTGCATGTCACTCTGAAAAAATGAAGATCGCTCCTCCTCACATGTGAACCTACAAAGAAATCACACGTGAATCTTTACTTCTTTGGACAAAATCCGATCCTTTCTTCTAGCTATATGCCAGTATCTGGGCCAAAGTCAGTTAATACTTAAAGTTACTTTGTAGAATGAATTTGAAAAGTGAACTATTTTCAAAAAGTGAAAAAATAACGAACCTATTTTCTTTGGTCGCTCTGAACTCTGAATCCCAACCCAATCATCTTCCTCGGCAGACACTAAAAAAACATATTCCATAAAATTCACGAAAACAAGCTTCGCTAAAATGACAAGCACACCAGTGCTGCTTGCAAGCACAAAATGATATGCTAACTTTAGCAAGCTGACCAAAAACATGTTTTCAACATATATAAAAATATATACGCTGCCAGACCTTAATTTTTATAAATAGCTTTCAAGATTATAAAACGTATGTATAAAAATATATATATATATATATATATATACATATATTTACAAGTGAAGAAACGATAAACACCTGGTAGAAAATTAGTTACTAATCACAACAAACCTATTTTAGAAGCTTGATAAATTTGAATTTATCATTAACAAAATAATACGCTATCAAAACTTAATTTAAAAAAAAAATAGATTTCATGTTTATAAAACTTTTCACATTTATGAAAATTAAAAAGTTAGCTTTGAGTATGCACAAAACTGCTTTAAATATTGTCTGATGTAGATTCTAGTAAGCAGTTTCATTGAAACAATCTAACTGCGATGCGGTAAAGTTCCCCCTTCAAAAAACCACCATATAAGAAATTCAGACACTGAAATAACAATAGACTAGAACAATAGAAGAACAATGGGTTAATTAGGGAAAACAATACCCTGAGGTTGGAAAAAAGAGTTTAATTCTATACAGAACAATATAAAAATAACAGATTAATTAAATGAAAACAATGAACCAATGCTGGGATTTTACGGTATGACAAGGTGGGATTTTATGGTATGAAAAAATTGCTACTGACTGTAGCCTCCAATTCACACTCACAAGATTCATAGAATCCAGTGGAATCAAGTATCCATGGTTGGGGTCCTCCAGCTAGCGCAACAATTTCACTGGAGCCAAGTGTTACGGTCGCAGCATCGATTGGGTCAATAACCTGAAAATAACATCAGAAAGATTCGTTTTAAATAGAGCAACAACAGCCTGGTTCTCCGGAATAACTCTTAAGAGAAAGATAACCTTGCTATATCTATAGGTAAATACGAGATCACAATGGACACACCATCTTAAAATATGTGACAAATAACAGTTGTTTAAAACATTATTCTTAAATATGCGTATTTTAAGAACAATGAACACTATTTGTCATGAGTGAGCGAGTGAGTTATCGTATCTAACGTGCCTAGCCCGCGAAAGTCTCGAGATGACTTGTTTCCAGCAGGGGACACGGGTCATACAGTTTCAATTTCAAGCACATACATTTGCTATTCTTGTAAGGTATGGGTTTCCGCACTTGGCGCAGGGGGACCCATCAGAGCGACCCCGGTCCTTCCTCTCGATGTGACCACACCTCGTGATTCCCTTTGCCTGGAATTACAGAAAGTTAGCAGCTCTCCTCACACTTTCGCAGCAAGTATGACCTTGGTGGGATTCGAACCAACGACCTTGCAATCATGAGTCAGGCGCCTGATTCTATCTTCACGTTTCCACCGTCGGGGGGTATTTCCATGCAATACCATTAATTTGATTAGGTATTTAGTGACATGCATGAAAAATTAGTGCATTTAGGCCAGTTAGACAGTGTATTAAGGCCAGTTTTGCTTTTGCTCTTTCTGCAATTGTTATTCCTTTTCATTCCAAAATGGCAAAGAAAGCTCAAAAACGTTTAATATAAAAATCAAATCTTTTCAAGAGCTCTTAAGAGTTTAATATTAAACTTCTTTTACCGCTTTTGGTCATTCAACTCTTGTGTAGACGACAGGCCACAGGATTGTTTCTTTGATCGACGTGACATTCATGTTGGTCGTTGTTTCTGTCTTTTTGATTGACGTGGCCTTGACCTTTTACATTGTTTCTTAACTCGACTTCCGAAATGTTATCTCCAGTGCACGTATCAAAAATTCCAATTAGTAACGTCGTTACCAAAACAAAAACTACTTACGACTAAAGGAGCGTAACCAGCGATAGTAATACTAGCTTTCAGGAAAACATCTGGAGTTTTGTAAGAGACAGTGAGGGTCGTAAAACCAATTTTTGATGCTGTCACTGTCATTGTGGTGCACGAATTTGTAGCCAAAGGGGAATCTGTAATAAGAAAGCACAATTACCATATAGAAGGGGCAAATTTTGTAATAACAGTGAAATTGACACACTGGTTTCAGAGCGATCATTTCTTTAGAACAAAACAAAACTCTCAACTGGGAAACAAAAACAAACAATGTTGCGGAGGAGATGTTTTCCTTTTCCAGTCAAGAGAGTTTCGCTTTGTTCTCGAGGAATAATCGCTTTGAAACCAGTGTGTCAATTCTATTTCGTTATCAGCCTACGTCGTTACGTACTTGTACGAGAGAGAGTGTAGCGCATGCGCAAGCCAGTTGT
>JAYJMH010069358.1:0-11280 GCA_036873815.1 Phacellophora camtschatica | reverse complement strand
CCGTGGTATTCGTCCTTGTAGTATAGTAAAGTAGTTTGTAAGTAGCGTTAGATAAGTACCTTGTATTGTAAAATTTTCATTGAATATAAAAAAAAAAAACTACGCATCGCAGACACGTCACAAGCAAATATGTTTTAATTGAAACATATTTGGGGATATTGTGGGTATCAAGCAAGTTAATAACGAAATCAAGAGGATTTTTGTCATAGGGATTAATTCATTTTTCATTGCAACTGTATTTACCTGGACTAAATAGTTATGTTGTGGTACGTTGTGTGATGGTAAGAACTGTTATATTGGGATCACCAAGACCATTCAGCTTCAAGTCTGATTTCTTTCTCCTTTCTGTTCAGGCTGGTTGTTTCTTATATTCCCATTATAAATTATGAGGCTGGTTGAAATACTACGAACTTCAATGAACCTCGCAAGTACAAGACTGAGTACAATATCCATGAAATTTAGAATTCTATTTTATAAGCTGCAAAATTTTATGCATTGCTAAATCGAATGATTGTTACTTATGATCCTTGGTCCCGGATCCTCCCTTATGGTCCTGAGTCCTACCTTTCTGGTATGCCCTCAAATCTTGCCTAGATGGTGGTAAAGGGTTATTCTGTGAGCCGGTATTGGCCCTAATTTTGTCCATGAAACGTGAAAATGCTACACCAAAATATGCCGTGAAATTTAAACGACCAGATATTTTTCCCGTGAAACGCGAAAAGCCATATTTTTCAAACCGTGTGACGTGAAATTCAACATTTCTATTCCTTTGAATCGTGATCCTGACCCCCCCTCCCTTTACTATCCCCAATAAACTGGCTCTAAATGAGACCAAAAACTGAAAGCTTGGTAATAAGTGGCTGGAAAAATTTAACGCTACTCCACCTGGGGGAAGGGGAATTACCTCTCCCGCCCCCAACTGGATATCAAGATATATCTCCTGTTTTAATGATTATTAAATGTTCTTTAAATTTAAATTTTATTACTATTTAATGGGCTACAAGATTCTAAGAATTTCATTTAACTTTCATATGTCACGTGGCCAGTAAATGCCTATACTTGGAGAGACGTCACAAAAGAAAACATTTTTATCGACCGTAGTTTAGTCAATTCTCGCGGCTCGAAGTTTAGTCTTGTAGTTTAGTCAATAAATCTCGTAGTTTAGTCAATAAATCTATAATTAGTATCGTTAGATTTTTCATTTCAAGACCTTTGATTTGAAATATAGATTTCTTCTTTTTGTTTGCATTTACAATTTTTAATTTCTATGACGTCATACGATTTGATGACATCATTGTGTGAATGAATGTTGATGAAATTGGGGTAAATTATCATCTTTCGAAAGGATATAGGCTTGCTTCTTAAAATCGTTCCTCTGCAGTGAAATTTATTTTATTTTATACTGATTAACGAAACGAAATAAACTTAGAGCAAGTCTATCTACTGTTTAACTCTAAAGAGCTTAATTAATAGTTACTTTTACAGATTGTATCTTTATTTAATAGATAGCTAAAGAGATGTAGATTATTTTATGAAAGGAAACACATTAAATGCTAAATTCAAATATGAAAACATGTTTATGAAAATTGATTAATAAATTATTTCAATTCTATATTAAAACATTTATGTCAATTAATTAATTAATTAATTAATTATGTCAATTCTCTTTTAAGACTCACCCCCATCCGTTTCCATGTCACACCAGACTCTTGTATATCCATCTGAAGATAAAGTATTATTTATATAAACAAAGCCAGATTTTCTTGATGGTTGCTTCTGATTGAGATCTTTGCAGCTTATCACTGGAAAATTTAAAAACGTTGGTATAGCTTTAAAATTGGAATTATCAGTTTTAAATCCTTTAGAATAAAAATTTATTACAGGAAACTTTTCATAAGAAGCTCACTGGTAAAACCCACGAAAATTTTAGAAACTTTTACTGGCGAAGGAAAAAGTGCTAAGAAAATTTTGGATTAAATGATTGATTCAGTGAAGAATTTTTACTTTTTACAATTTATACCCAGTTTTTGTCAGAAAAAGAAGGCATAGTGAAGAAAGGGATTTTTTTATATATAATTAAGAAACTTTTAAGAAACTTTTACTAGTGAAAATTAGGCAAAGTTGGTCAAAAAGTAAGACATTTTCAATAGTCAGCCAGGTTAGAGCCTTAGCCAGGTTTCTTATAAAAAACGTGCATAGAACAATTATGGAAATTTCAATTCAACTAATTTGATTCCTGGAATTTCAGCTCAATTTGCAACTTGGCTAGACCACGTTACGTTGCATAGTGATGTCATTTACTGGAGATTTGACTTTTATTTTACAACGAGAAAAATTCATCATAATTTTAAATCAAATCTTCAATCAAATTTTCACTTTTTTTTTGCATAAACAGAAGGAAATTTCAATTTGATGAAATCCGATGGAAATGGCATTTTACCTCTGTCACAGTCATTTCCACTGAAGCCAGCAGAACAATTGCATCGATACTGGTTTCGGAGATTGTGACATGTTGCTTCGTGATAACAAGGTAAACTCTCACATTCGTCAATATCTGGTTTAAAAATAAATAAAATTAATGAATTATTTGAGGAAAAAACCGGCAGTAAAGACATTAGACAAATAAGTATGCTCTATCCATAAATATGCTATTATTTTGTGCTCCGCGAGGAAACTGTTTGGACAATCAATTTATTGAAACAATAAAAAACGGAGATGATTGGATTACTATTTTTAACTGGTTGCCTCAAGCCAAATTTATCTGTGTCTAATGGTGCATTTGCAATTTGTTCATTTTAATACTGTTGTTGATTATTTGGTATATTACACTTCAACAAACACAAATTCAAACATTTCATCATGGACCAAAACACATTTTTAACCGGTTTTGTTTAACTGTTACTATTACTTACCAATCTCGCAATTTTTTCCAGTAAAACCGGCACTGCAGATGCATTTGTAGCTTTCGAATTTAGCTTTGCATTGACCATTTTGACAAGGATTGCTCTGACATTCATCTAAAATGAAGTTTATAGAATGAAACATGAAACTTTTTATATGTTACTTTACGCTTTTGATTTTAGTAATGCTTGTGTTACAGAAAGACGAGATTTTAACAAGAAAATGAAGGGTCATGGAAGAAATTTAAAAAAATTCATTATTTACAAACTTGAACACTATTTGGCATTGGGGGTGAGGTGTACCGGATCTTTATTTCTAAAACCCGACCGGAGCTGGATTTATTAAATTAAAATCCAACCGCATATTCCGGCTCATCGGATTTTTCACCAATATAACATGTGTGTGTGAAATGGAACACGGCCTAACATGTGTGTGTGAAATAACATGTGTGTGTGAAATGAAATGGGCCGGCTCTGTCCAAAAACTTTACTTTCTTTCCTTCTGTTAAGTTTGGCTACTCCCCGGATTTTTTTGGACAATTGATCACTTGGCAAGGTATGTCCCCAAAACTGGGTGTATCAGCACTGGCTTTTTTCTTCTCAACCAGAAATTGAAAATTGTCTTAGGTAGCAACGCTGTTCTTAGGTACATAGGTAGCAAAACTGTTTTCATCTTCTGAAAAAACTGCGAGCGAGATTATTTGCGGAAGACGACTTTTGTGATCTTTTTGATAAAAGACATTTCACTTAGAGCTTCAATCGCAACATCAATTATTCAATTCAATAGCTCTTTGTGGGCGCTCTCGCTTGATATATAATATTTTTGATGACGTCATGGAAATGTAGAATTGATGACGTCATATACCTTTACATTGTTAATGCGACGCCATGCTTATACTAACAATGAAAATTTGAGCATTTTTAAAACAGTATTCCCAGTCTACTAAAACAGTTAATTTAACTGTATATGTTCTATTTACAAATATTCGTCTATGAATACAATTCTTGGTACTTAGCTTTGCACATAACACTTTTTTTTGGCTACCTAGCAACATACCATGTGACTAATTGAAATGTATATTTTAAAAAACTACTTGCTATAGTTACAAACATACGAAGTTAATGCGTGCTTCCAATCAACACCTAGCTAGGGGTTTTCTCCCCCCCCCCCAACCAAATCATGGAGTCAAAATAGCCCAACCAATATAGGGCAAATAATTGAATAATTTCAATGGGTCAATGAGTTGTGGAGGTGGCAGGATAATTTAGTTTGTGCTTTGTAAAAAAATCTAATCATTTTATTTTCTTTTATTTCTGCAGGTTGGGATTACTTTTTCTGTGTCATGCTAATGCACAGGCATTAAATTAGCAGAAGAAAATTCGTCTTACCGATAGAGATACAATGCAATCCAGTGTGGTTGCTATCACAGTTGACACACTCATAAAACGGACTTTCGCATTTGTCTTTACATAGCACACCAGGGGGGCAAGGGTTCAGGTCCTCGCACGTTGGTCCAATCTTGAGAAAAATGAATTAAATATTATGTAGTAAATTGTAGAAAGCACCCCGAAAACGTGTGTGGGGTCAGTAATCCCCAAAGGTATTTCCTTGGATACAACAACTCTAAAACTTGAGTTAACAGTTATGCAAAATCATTTTTATAGATATGATCACGGGGTTTCGGAAAAGTAAAGTTTGTATTTATTCCCACTTCGATTTTCTCATTTCACCTGTCCTACACCTGTTTTTATTGGGAAAAAAATTAAAATACGGAATGTACGACAAGTGGAGTGAGAAAATCGAAATTGGACTAAAATACAAACTTTATTTTTCCTAAAGCCTGTGATATGAGTGTAAGCATTTATGCAACTATAAGGCCTGATAATAGTTATTTATTTTTGCAGGCACTAAAAAGATGACTGAGGTGGCTCCCAAAAATATTACAGATGTTTTCAATTTTGTGGGTGGCATAGAAAAATTTTACAAACAAACACGCAAGAAGCAACTGGCAACCTCCGAGTCTCTTCAGTGCATCAAATTCTAATCTACAAGTCTGATATTTTAGAATTTGATGCACTGAAAAGACTCACAAGTGGCTGGTGCAGATGTTGGGGCTATTAAATGACTAAAACAAGCACACAACTTTTTGTGATCAATTAAGCAACTGACAAAGCAATTAATTAAATAATAAGCAAATACGCAAGAACTCTAGAATAAACCACAGTAACGGATAATGTTTGCTTACCGTTGTCTTATTGTAGTCTGTAGATTTGTACAACCAACCAGGTTCATCTGAAAGCATTGTACCCCTGTCTCCCAGAGCTTTTCCGTTCAACTCACATTTCTTGGTTCCCATGTTTATGTTGTATGATCTGCATTCATAATGACCTACACATTTTATCATGCATTCAACGTCATCAAGGTTGTCCAAAGTTTCTATCACGTGCCCTCTCAAAATCTTGTCTTTGTGGAATACAGTAAAATCGGCATGTCCTATACACGGTAAACGCAATATGGTGGAGTACACTTCTGCGAAAATGTGTAGAAGAGGAACAAATCTTCAGGAGAAAGAGAATATTTTCAGATTAACAATGGACACAAATATTTCTGACATTTTTAATCAAAGCAAGAAACCGTCTTAACTCCAAGGGGGGAAGGGGAGTACCATCTAACTCGGGTAGGACAAAAACGCAAAAACATAATAGCATATGCGCATGCCGTGATGCAATTCTGTAATCAGGATCAAATTTGTCTGCCTATACCATTTTGTATTATCATCTATGTTATTTTCAACAATTTTATCCAAAAATATTTTATTCCGAATTTTTAGAGCCAAATATATTTGGATGAGAAAATTGCCTGACCAAAAAATGCAGTATCGAATCAAAATTCCAGACACAAAAACATATGCAGAGGATACGCTCTCTACCCAAGTCTGGTGGTACTGCCCCTTAGGTCTTAACTTACCTACCTACAATTACTTTTTTAGTCACTATTTTACTTTAGAATAAAAGCTAATTTCAAATGTGCTTTAATTTACCCACAAATTACAACCACGAAGATTTATATTTTAAAATCCAGATAATTAAAGATACTTACTATACAGATAATTATACAGATACTTAAAATCCAGATAATTAAAGATACTTACTATACAGATAATTATACAGATACTTAAAATCCAGAGAACTTAAAGAAACTTACCCTAGGTACTAGACTTTTCAGTAAAAAATGGGTAACCGACTTTCCTAAAGCATATTTTGAGATTTCAGCACAACGTAATGGTCATTCCCAAAACTTAAGAAAAATGGCTTTCCAAGCAAATAGGAAAGGGGTTTATTTTGGCAATTTAACATGATGTTTAAGGAGGGTAGTAAAGGGGGATCACGAAATAAAGGTCACCGAATTCACGCCTCACTCCTTACAACCCACAATCTCAGTTAAGAAATATATATCGTGCTCTTATAGAAAGTCGCACGCGTTATTTGGGGTAGCCTCTCATTAAGCAATGTATATCGTGGTCTTATAGAAAGACAGATGCAATATGCACATGTTATTTGGTGTTAGCCTCTCAGATTAAAAAGAGGAATGCGTTCAACGTCTGCAAGACAGAGCCATTTCCATAAAATCAATATGTCCAGTATAAAAGACGAATGGTAAAATAATTTCCAACATTTATACATGTTGACCGTGTAGTTATGGCTAATAGCATTATGAACAGACTCTGCCTAGAAAATATCTGGAATAAATTCCAACAAAGATCCAAATACTCCAATTGTAACATGCGAATCTGTAGAGATCTTCATATTCCAAGGTACAATCTAGAGTATAACAAAAATAATTTTTCTATTCAACTCTTAAGGTCTGGAATTAAATCACTATAAGTATTAGGGAACTTTCGACCTTGTGCTAATTAAGAAAATACTTAAAAGAATACGTTCTTTCATTAGAATATCATCTACATTTTGCTTATATATTATCAAAACTTATGAAACTGTAAAGTTTTTGCTTTATTGAACAGTAATGTAGCGGAAGGAATATTGTGCATAAAGAAAATAAAATGAAAAAATGAAATCATCATGGTGATCCTCTTGGTATATTTCAAGAACTGTTGCTCCGAATTCTCTTCATGTTGCAAATGGATGTTTTAAAAGAAATTGGATATTTGAATTTTGAGACCGCATGAAAGTTCTCTATGTTCAAGGTAAGCAAAGATTAAAGATTGATTGGTTGATGCTCATTCACATTTCTGACATCTTGGATTTTTATGCATTTTGAGATAAACTTAGCTAATAATTTGATATTGTGTTTACAGTTTTCACTGCTTCAACAATCTCAAAAATATGAGACTTCTTCTTGTGTTCTAAGTGTGCCAAAATGCACCATTCATCTCACCTAGATGATGGAGAAAGATAGTAGCACCTTTCACTCACTTCTGTTAGCAGCTTGACTGTCCCATCTTTTGGTTGTGAAAACATAGCTGTGAAATTTGGCTGTGAAAACATAGCTTGTGTGCGATCCTTGTTGCCTTGAGCACTCATGCTTGCAAGGATTTGTATGCTCTTATCATGCAAGGAAACATTCTTTACTTGGCGACTTCCGATGTCAGTGAACATGATTTCATTCTCCGCTGGTAGCCCTTCCACACCATGAACTTCAGTTTATTGTGTTGTGTTATTCAAAACAATTACTTATGCAAGAAGGGTTCATCCATAATATCTTAAAGTGAGAAGGCATGGAATAAGAATATCTGCGGAGGAGGAGTGAGGCTCCGGAGCAGCAAATATAGCCTGTCTTTATAGGGAGATTTGATTTCTGTTCCTTTCAATTTTGTTTGTCATGCCACTGGGAAACAAATTGTGTGTGGGTTAGATCTGAAAATTTTCTTTGAATCTTGAATCTTGAATCTTCACGGCGCCCTCATTCTTCCAGTTTCACAAAATACTACCCGAATCTTCCTTTGTTCGGTTGTGTAAGGCTCTTTTCGTTTTAAGTCTTTCATTTCATTTTAACTTCCTTATACACGGAAGCCCCTCAGTGCTTAGACTGATTTACAGGGGGCAATGTTAAAACTAATTCAAAGAATAATTGATTATCTAGCAATATTTACAATGTTATATAAATACATAGTATTCAAAAAAGGAAAAAAAAATACATTTAAAAAGAAGGATTTCGCGCTGAGATCTGGAGCGATATTTGAAAGTGTCTTTATGAATGTTTTAGCTTCTATGGTCAGTTTATTCCATAAATCGGCTCCTCTATACTTAGAATATTATCGGCCGCATGCAGATCTTCGGAAAAGGATTTTGAAGTCAGTTCTAGTGCTACGTAACTCTCTTTTGCTCAAATTAGATAGCTTTGTAAATAAACTAGTGATGTACTCAGGAGTTGCATAACACTCACAATGCACTTGTTGCTATTGCCTTTTTTGTTTGTTATTTCTCTCTTTTGTCTTAGTTTTTTCTCTCTCTTAAGTAGTTTATATATACTGCGTTGCACATTTTTAGCTTTTCTGCTTCTTAGCTTAACTATTTAACAATTCTATTTTTCCTCTTCTTCCAGTAATCGCTGCACTTTGTCGCATTCTAATATATGTTCTGTACTTTCATTATCTTCCTTGCATCCCAAACACTTTCTATCATTTCCTTGATTACTTCCAATATCCCACAGTTCTAATCTTGTCATGCTAATTTCCTTCAGTTCCTTCATTCCTATCTTTTTTTTATGTATTCTTGTCTTTCCCATGTTGGTGTCGCAAATTTCTTCATACTTTGTCTTTGCTTTTTCAACTTTTCTTCTACGTTCCTTTGGATCTGTTCTTCCACTACTTTCTTCCACACTGACCTTTTATGGGCTCCGCGGTCGCTGGATAACTGGGCTGTGCTTATACAACATAATTGCGGCCCGTAGACTGTTCCTTGTATTACAATATTATCGAGTGATATTTCTTCCGTTATTCCTGATGGAGCCTCAACTACTATTCTTGCTTTTTTCTCATGTCTGCCTTATGAAAATTTATCAGATTATCCTCAAACCAAACCTTGTTGAAACATTTTTCAGCGTTATTAATCATTCATCATCCATAATCGCCATCAATATCCTCCAGTTTTCTTTAAGCTGACCTTACGTTCTTTGCTTCACATTGACACTTTCCTTGATTTTCTCCATCAGTACTTTCTCAAATAGCTTGCTGATTATGTTCATTATGAACAAGTCCTCTTCCAGTTTTCATGTCTAGTTTTGTTTCTTTATATTTTAAAAAAAGATTTTATTTAAACGCCTTGCCGCTGCGCTGTTTGTTTGCTGATCAAAAATCATGACAAGTTCATATAAATGTCATTTTGCTGTGTGGAAAAATTTTTTGTCACGTTGAGTTGGCACTGGGTTGAAGGCTATGGCACAAGAACAAAGCCTATTTTTCTTTCATCAGCAGCAAGGAGAAAGAAATGCCGCAGAAGCACGGTTTTCAACTTCCCTATCAAGGTTCATAAATCTGAAATTACAGCAAGGGCATGGATAAAGATTAATCATTCAAAACGGAAACGCAAAAGTTTAAGAAAGCGAAGTTGGGTTATCTCTTATTTTCTGTTCTGTTATTAGCAGGAGATATTGAAACGAACCCTGTGGCTGTGGGCTTGGGCTAACCACATTCATTAAAATGCCAGAGTAAGTTGACATCAAATAGGTTGAAGTTGTAGTGCTAAATCATGTGGTGTTAAATCATGTGTTCAATAGAGCAAACAACTTTCATGCTAAAAATAACAACAAAGAGCAATGGAAAAAATTCAAATGGAACCTTTTTGAATTTGCTTTAAATTTCCATAAGTTTGCAGCATTTTTCAAAAATTTGTGCATGCTACAAAGGAACTTAATCATTGCGGATTCCATTACCATTTTCTGAAATATTTCTGAATATGCTTTGTATTTTCCCAGTAATTATGAGCTGTCATATCTTTGCTTTTATGAATTTTTAGAAGGACTGCATGAAAGTAGAACAGTTTACCTTTTAACAAAGGAATTTGTATTCAGTATAGAATATTTTTTGACAAGAAAATTCGTCAAAAAGGCTTACCTTAACAGTTTTGGAGAAACCATTTTCTTGAGAAATCAGACGTTAGTACTCACAACAATCAAATTGTACTGTGATCCAATACAAAACATACATAAGTTTGTTAAAGGATGATTACTATGCATTAATAAAATATGAGATTCAGTTTGAATAGCAGATGAAAAAGATAAGTCAAACTGGGAATTTTAAATAGGTTCTATATTGCATATTGCTATATATATTGCATTTTGCATAGGTTGCATATTTAGTAAACGGCTGTCATGTCAACGAAATGACAATGAAAAGGTAACCTGCCGATAAAGATATTGAATTCAGTATGAATACAAAAACGATATCATTGCATGTCCATGACTATTCAACACAGCATATATGAATAACAAATAGGTGTTCCGATTAGGTGAATGACAATTGGAACCCGTATTTGTGCAGAGCATGTACATAGGGAGCTTAATTAGCTATGATGGGAAATTCAGCTGAAACGCCATGTTGAATCGCCCAAATAAACACTATTTTCCATATGCTTGGATAGCCATTTTCCTTACTTTTTCAAATATCAACAAGGTTAATCTATTACAGAATTCGGGAAGTGGCAACACCTTTGTTTATGCCAGCTAGGTTTATTGGGAACGGCCATTACGCTGTGTTCAAAACTGAAAACATACAATTGTGGTGATATAAATTCTGAAAGAAAACTTTAAGATCTCCTTGAGGGTTTAAGTTTGCACGCTTTCAGTTTATCATTTCAAAATTAACCATTAAAAAATAAAAGGATACGAGGTTTTTGCTGACGCTGCCGTTGTTGTTGTTTCAGCTCCTTACTAATGTGTATATGAGTCGTTGTTTCATGATACAATTTATTTATGTTTTACGGGGACATATATCCCACATATATCAACAGCTAAAAATTTCTTTTGTTGTCACTTTAATGAAAACACAATTTTAACAATCACGTAAATTTTAATATAATCAATAGAAAAAACTCTTGCGTGGAAGTCTGTTGTTTTGGGCTTATGCTCGCGGGTGACATTAAGCTGAAATTAAAAGCTTTACCATGATCAAAAAATATGTAAGCAACGTGCCATGAACACTGTAAAATGCGTAGAAATCATAGCAAACGCATTTAATTTTGCTGGTAACGAAAGGATAGGAAAATATATAGAACATATGATATTTACAGAATTCGACGATTTGCCACTGAAGCGAACTGTTTAGTAAGTGGAAAATACACGCAATTAAGAGGCCCTTTACATGAGAAAAGTCAACCCGGGTGGAGTTTCACCCCGGGTTGAGTTTTAACTCGGCCGCTGCAA
>JAYJMH010069347.1:0-11280 GCA_036873815.1 Phacellophora camtschatica | reverse complement strand
AAAAACAGGAAGGAAAAAACAGGAAGAGATGAGCATTGAAATATCAAATGGAAAATTGACACCAAAGAAAGAATACTATTACTTGGGCAACTGGATATCAGAAACAGGAAATATAGACAAACAATTAGAGGAAATCACAAAAAAAATGAATGGAATGGTAAAAGAGATAAAGAGAATAGGTGCAGAAGAAAAACTTGGGAAATTAAGTAGTGCAGCTCCTTATGTTTGAGAAAACAGGCATTCCATCATTAATTTACAATTTAGAATGTTGGTCACAAGTAAGAGAAAAAGACTGGGAGCAACTTGAAAAGATACAAGCAACAGCAATTAAAAGAATATTAAAAGTACCAAAGTCGACCCCTCACTGGGGTTTACTAGGGAATTGGGAATGTGGCTCTTGGAACAAAAAATTCACTATAACAAGCTGATGTTATTTCAACAGATAATGAATTCGCAGAATGCCAGAATAGCAAAAAAGATCATAATGGATCAGAAAGAAAGAGGAACAAAAAGTGGTTTTTATTACGAGGGAGAAACCCTGTTATCTGAATACAGAATATATAATGAACCTATAGCAACAATAAAGAAATCTAAATAGAAAAAAATGATAAAAGAAAAAATCAAAGGACACATAAAGAAGATTTGGAAAACGAAAAAAGCTGAAATGAAAAAAATGAGACATCAAGGTGAAAATTTCAGAAAGGAAAAGTACAGAAAGGAGTTAGGAATAAAGGAAGTTGGAGATATTATAGCTACGGACAAGATTAGAAATGTGGGATATAGGACAAAATCAAGGGAAGGAAAGGCACTGCTTAGAATGTGCAGAAAAAGAAACCATAGAACAAATTATGAATCGTGGACAAGTCAAGATAAAATTAGGAATGGATGGAGATATACGATTGATAAAAGAAGCGAAAGGGTATGGAATAAAGAAGGCAACAAAGTTTATTAAAGAGTATCTGAGCATACGAGATGGACAGTAAATAAAAAAAAACAAACAAAGTTGGAAAGCCCTGCACAACAACCACATGTGGTTGAAGTGCTCACTGGAGACGGTGAAGTGGGCCTCGTGAAGATTCAAGATAGTTTCCTTCCATGGTCATGGTCCATTTTGGGTTTAATATCTTGAGAAATTTTTCATTTAAAGAAAAAAGGACATATTAAAGAAGAGGAGAAATGAAAATTCAAATGAATTCATCAAATTTAGCCTAGTCTTTATAAGCATCTAGTCTGTACGTCACCAGTTATTTAGCAAAAAAAATACAAAAATTATACCACTTGTTTCGTTCTCTCAACTTCTTAACTCTGTGTTTTGGTCTCGTTTTTTGTTGAATGAGAAAACGTGCTTTTTCGTTGTTTTATATGCACCCTCGTTTCCAAAATAATTAATTTTCCATCTGAGGCATTAAAAAGGAGCTTTCAACATTTGCTAATTGATTAATTAGTTGATGAGCTGATAATCTCTCATCTCATCTCACAACATAATCACTCACTTCAAGCTTTAGCAGCTGCTGCTGTTCTCTGGCTGTGTGGAAAAGAGCAGGTTGCATGCTAATAATGCGTCATTTTTGGATTTCAAAAATCGGTCATGTTTGTTGTATGACCTGCAAATCGCCTTTCTGGGAACAATCTACAAACAAATAAACACCACATCTTATTATAAAGAAAGACAACCCTACCGTGTTTCTCGTCTTTAATGTATCTTGTTTTTGTTCTGAAATAGTCTATACATTTCAATGGATTGAAGAAGATTAATCGATTCTAACTTGAACGCTGCAACAATGTAACAAACATGCATGGTGTTGTGGTGAAAGAATATTTTCGTTGTTGATTGTAAAAGTTTGACTCGTCAGCAATCAAGACGAACGGACACAGCATAGCCAGAGCAGCAGCAGGCGGGCAAGAAGCAGAGGTCTGTTAAAAGTGTAAATGTAAACCAAAAGTTCATTTTGACCAAACAAAGCTGAAGAAAACTTGAAATGAAAGAAGAGAGGGCATTGAAATTAAAGCAAGGTATATGTCTCATTATGATCATGCTATAATAAAATTTTCAATGACTCTTGATCAATTCAAACATATAAAAAATCAGGGCAAAATTATTTGGTTTCCCTTCAAAGGTTGAATTCCATGAACATTCAAGAATCCAGGTTTAAGAATCAAAGAGTACAAACTATCTGGAGGTTGAAGGCAAACCATTGTTTGTAAAATCATCAGGTTTCTAAGAATTAAGTTCAATGTTTCAATGGTAACAACAGCAGTCAGCAAGAACGTTATTTTTGAACACAAGTCTTGTTTGCAAGGGCACAGAAAAAGCTGTTTTGCCCTAATTTTTTATGTGTTTGTTGGTAAGACCCCTGCCTGAAGTGACAGCAACAATAACAAAAACAATAGAACAACAGGGACTTTAGAGTGAGACTAATGCAGATCTATATATACCTACACGAGAAAAACTGGCTAAAATTTAAAAATGCTGGCAAGTAAGTTCAAAACACAGGTCATGTAGGTCAGTAAAACACAGGTCAAATCAGGCAGGTCAAATCAGGCAGGTCAAATCAGGCAGGTCAAATCAGGCAGGTCAAAATTTGTGGCCATGAGCTAACAGGATACCAGAGATGTTCATGAGATTCTACCTACAGAATTGTCAAGTCATCAGCTTTTGTTTACCATGTTACATTGTTGTTATCAAAAACCATAAAAGAGTTGAACATGTATGCAATGCCAGAATGAACATGTGTGTAGGCTATGCTTGCATTTACATGTCCTTGTTCAAGTTCCAATATTTTTATCTAAAATTCTCAAAATTATACAATATATAGTAAATACATTGCAATAAACATACACTACCTATTATGTCAAAGAATTTTAGAAATAATTTTAGAAACCTCAAGATAGGTTTACTAATCCAGAGAGTCATCCCCCTCTTTAAACTCGATAAAATTTAAATAAATTTGATATTAAAAAGACAAGAAAACCAAATTAAAAGGCCCAGGAAGAACCCATTCATATTAACATAACACAAAGTGTATACACCTGGCCAGGAAAAATGCCTCTAAGCAGGGTTAAAATCAAGAAATATGGCAGTCAAATAACAATACAATAAACACAAACATACTCTTACCTGGAGCAATGTGAATGCCCCACCCAACTCCATGCTCCCCCCTCCCTCCTCCAAGGAAGAAAAACTGACCTGAAACAAGAGGTTCCCACACCCCCCATTCTCTTTCAAGTACACCCCTCCCTCCTTTAACTTTAACGCAGGTAGCTACTGAGCATTGCTCTTGTAAGGCATTTTGTTTAAATAAATAAAATAAATGAATTGGCCACCACAAAATGTGAAGATGGAAGGAATCTCAGCAAAAAACCAGCAAACACTCAAATATCCCAGTAACATCCAATCTGCCTTGACAGATGAAAGATTTTGTTATAACATCCAAACTCCTCTGAAACCACATCTGTCACATTTTGAAGTCGAAGCCCAAAACCCCTACTTTCAACAAATAAATTTCTGCTTGTTACCGAATCTCATGGGTTGATTTGCCTGATAGAAAGGAACTCTGTCAGCTGTGTGTCAACTTTAATTCCAAAGTCTGCTTCATAACTAACTCCCTTCACTTCATCGCTCCAAAAAAAGTACACCTTTTCCGTGGAGACCTTTTTCCTAGACAAGGAGAGCCTTTTTAGCTTGTCAGGGTGGAATTTTAACTGCCAATCATCACCAGGCCACAGTGACATGGCGTGGTCCTTTGTAGTATGTCTTTGCTTGTTTCTTTAGATATTGAACGATAAATCTCATACAATTGACATATGAACAACAGAAATAACACAAGCCATAGAGCTGAGCCCTGGGGTAAACCATATCTCACTTTTTCCCAATCTGATCCATAACCTTCTCAGATCGGCAGAAATGCTGCCACCCACTTACAGATTGCTTGATTTATTCCATACGATCTCATCTTGACAATCAGTCTTCTTAGAGACACTCAATCAAAAGCCTTGTTTACAAAATCTTATAAGTCTTACAATTCTTCTCCGTTATCAATAACACTTATCCATATGCCAATGACATACAGTAACTGAAGCAATGTTGATCGACCCGAGAAGAAACCGTACTGTGATCTCGTAATGAAATTCTTCTTCTTCACGTAGTCGATGATGTCATCACCTACAATTCTTTCCTGACATTTGTACAAAATACACGTCAGACGATCTCTGACCTTATCTTAAATAGAACTGATATGATTGCTTTCAACCAGGCATTGTGAATTACAATACTGTCAAGAGACTCTTGGAGCAGCAGTATCACCACAGCAACAATTTCTTCTGCAACTTCCTGAAACGCCTTGGGGAGAACTCATGAATACCTTTTTGCTTTTGGAGTCGGTCAATCCCAGCAATCTTGTTCTGTTTGAATACTAATGAATCATTTTGAAAAACTATTTGCTGTCATTTCCTTATTATCAGCTGTTGCTGATTTCGGATCGTTCGGGTCTAGGCAAATATCTTCGATACTGTTTTGTCTTCGTCTAAAAATTCCATTTCTATTGCATCATCTGAGAACGTTGAAATCCAACAATTGTGGTTGAAATCTCCAAAACTAAATAGGTGAGATGCATACAGTATATGCAAAAATTTTGCGTTTTGTTTAAGGATCTTTGTAGGAACACTTTTTTATATCCTACAAAATGTATAGTCAATAGTAAGCTGTTACTAAGATCTTTTGTTATTGTTGTGATATCTAAAATATAATAAAAAGTTAGATATGTTTGAACGACTTTCTAATTCTTTGATTCTTGTTTTGATTGGAAACTTCAATTATTTTAGCTCCAACTATTCAAGATCTTGAAGAATTACCCCCCTTTCACTCAGCTGCTAGACAAGGTGATGTTAACCAGCTTTCAAATCTTTTGTCAATACATCCAGGTAAGATTTAACAATTAAGATCTTTAATGCAGGGGCGCATGCACGTATTTCAAACTGGGAGGCACAGCGGTAAAAGATCACTTTTTGGTATTTTTGGGTCACTCGCTTACATCAAAGGGAGTATAGAAACGTAGATACTTCATCCTTGGATTGACATCCCCCCGAACCCCGATCAGTAGTCCCCAGAAACATACACACAAGTGTTTTTGACATCAGTTTTTTACGTATTGTCTTTCAAAACTTCTAAACATGACTTTTTTAAGGGGCACTTTAACATGAAGAGGGCATAAAAGTGGATAGTAAATGCCCCCAGTTCCTATTAGGCCACTGCTTTTTTTAACTTTCAAATGAGCAACTTTCGTCAACTGCATCGACGTACTTGTTATGAATGTGCAGAATCGTGTTCTTCACCCATGTGAAAAATATATTGTTTCCAAGACAACTGTTTTTCTTTTAGATTTGATTGACTACGGAGATGGCAAAGGATACACAGCTCTGATGCATGCAGTATTTGCAAAAAATTTTGAATGTCTACAACTGCTGTTAGAATCTGGCAGCAAGCCGGAAGTCAAAGACAGCGACGGAAGAACAGCTCTTATTTTATGTGCACAAAAAGTATGAATAACTCAAACTTCATTGCGTTCTTTTGCCATGGTTGAGAAAGTACTGTTGTGTCCACAATAAACTTTTTCAAGGCATATTTTAAACCATAAAAAGGTACATTCTACAAAAATTAATAAACGGGGGGGGGGGGGGTACGTTTATTATGGACACAAGAGTGATTTTTAATAATTGCCAGATAACTTGTTCAATGGTGGAAATGAGTTTCAAAAAAATAATAAAAATTGTTGTATAACTAACAATTTTTGTCTGGTTCGCTGAAAGATACAATGTAATTTGTTCTTCTTCTTCTTTTAGGGTTGGTCTGCTGGTTTGAAGGCGATAATTGATCATGGAGCTAACTGCGAAACCACTGATTCTTATGGAAGAAATGTACTTCATTTTTGTTCTTGTATCTTGGCTGAAAGGTAGTAATTTATAGCCAGATCAAATAAATTGTTGTATATGCTGATGTTTTGGAGAGATTTTTGTAGCAAATGTAAAAATATTAATATTTTGTGCATATAAAGTAATAACATTTCTCAAGTCCCTATTTGCCTGCATTCTTTTACAAATACAGCATGTCGTAATTTAGGTCAAAATAATGACCGCGTTTTGTTCAGCAATCAATATCGTATGGACCAAATTCTGCAAAGAATCATCTTCTATTCATATTTTAATTTTAATTTTTCGATGCATACCAACCTTCTCTAATTGATCTCATATTTGTGAACGCTTATCTCTTTTTGGTTATTCCGCACACAATGGAAAGAATTTCATTTTCGAAATTTCCAAGGCAGAAATTACTTTGTTTTCGTTACGTCTATCTGAGTCTTTCTAAAGAGTAAGGAGTAAATAGATGGGAATAAGGCCTACTTTGGTAAATAAGACCTCGTAATCAAACATGCTCAGAAGATTTTTGCCTCAAATTTGTTGTTTTAAGGAGTTACATTGAGTTCTTTCTAAATAATGTGGACCTCATTTCAATGTAAACCCAGTACAGTTCTACGCACGTTTTCTGGCCTGTAATAAGTCTACATTTAAAGTTTTTTATTTTTTATTTAGCTGCATGGAAATACTTCTAAACCATGACACTAACAGCAACATCATTAATCAGCAAGACGTTGAGGTATTGTATTTCATTTTATTGACTTTTGATAATCACCAAAAATCACCAACTTTTTCATGATTTTGGCCATAAGGTACACATTTTTATGGGGATTTATGTGGCTTCCAACCCACCCATATGAGCGGCACATACCCGTACCCGTAACCTTGGTGACAGAGTCTCGGCCAGCAGTCACGGTCGAAGAAAAATATAGGTTTATCTATGAAAATATTCTACTTTTGTTTTTCCTTACTTCTTTGCTTTTCATGTTTTTTTCTCTTCTTGTTTGTTTTAACTGGAGCGTTGAGTGCAAGGTTATACTACCATGTGTCCCAAACAATTGTGTCGCCGTTTTATTAAAAACACTAGTGAAAGAACAACAGTAAACAATCAAGGAGCTACATATTTCCAATCCATAAACATTAACTAAATGTTTGCTTGAAATTTCTCTGAATTTGGTTGTATATTCACAAGATATTTTCAAAATTACTTCGAAATGAAAGCCAGAGGCCTCTGCAATAAATGAAAGGTTTTTACATAAAACAAAATCATGAGAAAATTCATGTCGTCCTTTTGAGAATAGCTTCTAAAACAATCTTAACTTTTCTTTTGAAATCAGATGAACATATTCGCTTTGCTACATGGTCACATAAAACGGCAACACATTTGTTGGACATCCATGAGATTCTTTGATTTATAAAAGTTGTAGTTTTTTGACAGTTGTTAAAGTAATATATCTACAATGCCGTGGTCTTTCATTTCTTTTACTATTCTTTAAGGGGATGACTCCATTGCATTGGGCTGCTTTTCACAATCGTTCATCTAATGCTCAACTTCTTTTGGAATATGGAGCAAATCCAACGATTGTCGACAATGAACAAAAGACGCCACTACACTGGGCAGCACAGGTAAGCCCGTATTGAGAGAGTAAATTCGTCTCTTTTTTGTTTTGGGTCACTTCTGCAGAAAGAGGAGAGATAAACATTGTGGGCATGCATGGGATCGCTAAATGATTTAAACCACAAGATTTCATATTCATTCTAACTGGAAACAAAAAGTGCTGTGCCTGGGCGTAATATACAATAAGGCCCCGCATTTAAGAAACCATTTATAAGAAATTGTTGGCTCATTTTCCTAGAAGAACAATAGGAAAACAATAGAAAATATTTGTAAACAATAGGGCTCAATCTGAAAAAATCAGTTTCTGGAATGAGGGGCCTTACATTGTCAGATATGCATATAGCTAAATTCATTTGTTTTTTTTTGTGGTTTTATTTTAGTCGTCTAGCTTTGTCGCAAGCATCTTTGGATTGAGCGAGCAGCCTACAATAGTGGCTTTCCTTGAAAATTAGAGGTCTTTATTTTTACAGCCTTGTGCCTCATATAGAAAATTCATTGGACACAGCTGAAGAAGCAAACACGAGCTCATTAGCAAAGTGATATTGTGGGAACCAAAGCGAGGGAGAACGAGAAAAGGAAGACCAACGTTTACATATGTTGACCAATTTTGAAAAGACACGGGCTTAGATGTGGGAGAGTTGTTGAAGATCATGGGCGACAGTCCGACAGAGTTGAATGGAGAAAGTTAGTCGAAGATGCTCGAGTGCACTCGAAATAAGTCAAAGTCAAGTCAAGTACCTCACACAGGTGCGACATTTTTAGGAGGGGGGTTTGCCCATCATGGATCCCCCATCAATCCGCTTTAATTTTATCAAGTGTTAAGAGTTGATGATTATGGATTAATTAATTAAACCGTTCTTTATTATTTTTATATGTTTATTGTTTATAGAATGGATGCACGGAGGCATGCAAGATTCTCGTTGGATCACACTATTGCAAACATATTATCAACGAAAAAACATTTGGCTCAAAAACTGCTTTACATTTAGCTGCGATTGGAAGCAATTTAGGTGTAATTTTTGAAATAACACAAGCTTTTAGCTGCAATTCTGATACCGGTGATGCCAAAGGAAGGTAAGTTGTTTCTTCTAAATCACACACATATAAACAGTGATGATTTACAGGGGTTGTTAAAGTAAAATAGTGCATAATCCTTTCTTTTTGTCATTTTTTTCGAATCATTTTACAAATAACTCTAGTAAAAATCATTCCTGCAAGCTCAACATTTAAAAAACTCATATCTTGTCACAAATCAAGGGAAAATTTAGCTAGACAGAGATTCATGTCTGGCTGATTCGCATCCAAGCAAATCACAACAAACAGAACCATGACGTTTTGATCGCGCTGTTTATTTTGATTTATAATTGAGTGAAATGTATTGTTTCGAATTTAAAATTTGAGCGTGATTCTCTTTTCATTATCGCTATTTTTATTGAGATCTTTGTTCTTAATGGAGTCAGCAAGTTTCACATATTGCGGAAAATCAAACTCTTATATTATGATCATGGTGTTATATTCGACAAATAAAATAAACACGATCACCTAATGTTTAGTCTGTGTTAGAGATAATGACACGCACCATCCCCAGATATATGACTAATAACAGTTGTATAGTTTGTTCTTAAAGGGTTATTTTGAAATGTGCATTTGAAATGTGTATCGCGGTGATCTTTATTTTACTAAGAAAGGTTTGCAGTCCATTTGATATATATGGATTAATTTTCCAAAGTTAGAAATCCCCCCCCCCAAAAAACAAATTTTCATTTAAAAAAATCTTAAAATTAATTTGCAAAACGCTATTTAAATGCCATTGCACAACATTTGAAACTCAAATTCCGAAATCCTTGATGATTCAAATTAAAAAATTTAATTAACTTTTGATTTTGAATTTATGGTTATGTCTTACGTCAGGGGGGTTCTCTTCTCGTTAGTCCTATCTACTTAGAGAGCTCCACCTCAAGAATTATACTGCATGGGTTTATTTATTGTTATATTTCATTATTGCATCTCTTTATTGTATTTTTTTCTAATTAATTTAGATGTTGAGTTATCTGATATACTGTAGTTTGTATTGTAGTAGAATATGAATATTACTAAGATCAAAATCAAAACAAAATTAAATTTTAAGAACGATAATATTTGTCATATTTCTAGAGATGCTGTGTGTTCATTCTCTCGAATATGATCTAACCCTAAATCTTTCTACTATTTCCAGAACCGCACTTCACTGGGCATGTGCGGTAGGTAACGATCGATGTGTTGCTGGGCTTTTGCGGTTAGGCGTCTGCCACTCCCCAAAAGATCACTATGGAGAAACGCCGCATGCATACGCAAGGCAGCTGGGCTATCGTGAATGTGCTTCTATCGTTGAAAATTTTAATCCTCGAAGACCCCAAGATGTTCTCATTCCATTTGAAAGTCTCAATGATCTTAGTGATAGCATTGAAAAAGCTGCAAGTCGAGAGTCGTCGTTTGTTGACATGGAGAAAGATATTTTTGATCTGATTTCGCCTATTGATAAGCGAGAATGTGAAGTTGCGAGGTTAGATCAGCTGAACCAGCAGTCACATCTGGCGGCTTATAAGATGGAATCACTGACACGAGTCCTTGGTGAAGTTTTTAGTCGTGGCGACAGTGGAAATGAGGGTTCTGATGACGATAATCGTGTTGACAATGCGTCTTTTATGGATAATTGTGAGTTTATGTTTTTAATGTTTTTTTAAAAATTAATTTAGAATAATTTATGTTTATATGTTTATAATGTACCGGGTGACCCAACAAAAAGTTTTAACATTTCAAAATTATCAAAATTAGAATTTGCTACAAATTTCAAACATTTCTTTTTCAATCAACGTAGAAATGATCAAATTAATTTCAAAAGTTGTCTTTATGTTTAGGAAGCGATCGAATGAAGAAGTAATTTCGACTTGAAAAACATTGATTTGGAGCTATGCTTTTGCAAACCTTTTGTAATATGAATATAAATTAAACGTTTAATTTTTCTGATAAAGCAAGTGACAATTCTGCTTCGTAATTATAGCAATTACTAACCATACAAAACGATTAGAACTTGCAATAACGTGATTTATTGATTTGTCATAATTACTTATAACATGCATTAAAACTAGGTCGTGCTTAAAGTGGAAAAACTATACTGTCATTCATGAGCTTGTAAAATATGACATTTCTACAATTAATTCAGCCTTTCGTGTACACGACAATGCAAAATGAGGTTCATTGGTAACACACTCTAATTTTGGTGATTCGCCGTAACTTTTTGGGTCACCCGGTATATGTTCGATTCGATGCCAAAATGCAATCGTTATATCTGCTAAAATCTGAACGATTTCTCAGCTAAGAACAATATACACAAGTTGCAACTAATCTAATTTAATCTAATTTAATCTAATCTAATTTAATCTAAAAACAACTACAAGGGTAGCAAAAGAAGGAGCCTTGGTTGTTTGTCTCTGGCGTTGGAATCTCATTGTAGAAGTTAAGTACATAAGCTTGTCTTTAACATTGTTTAGAAGTCCTCTAAAATTTCTTTTTTTGCAATGTAAAACCAGAGGCGGATGCAGGGAAAAATCTGACTGATGCTCTTGCGCTGAAGATGGGGAAGGCTTGGGTGTGGAGTGCCAAAATTTTTTCGGGCCACACCTTGTTTTTCCCATGTAAAAACGGCCACGCCCCTCATTTTAAAAACAAAAATAGGTCTGCAATTATAAAATTAATCACAGTGAAAACGTTAA
>JAYJMH010069336.1:0-11281 GCA_036873815.1 Phacellophora camtschatica | reverse complement strand
ATACCGCCACATGAGTTTCTTGAATACAAGTACCACAATGCATTGCGCACTTCGCGAATAAGGGGAAAGGCGAATTGGCAAGACAAGATTGACCTAGATATGCAGAGCTGGTAACATGATTTTGAGAGGGCTCTTCGGGCAAAAAGACTTCTAAAATTGTAAAGCTTTTACGAAATTTGGTTCGGCAAACCTGCAAAATATTACTCAACATGTAATAAAATATTGTACCACGTTTCTCTGAAGAAAAAGATAAAAAATATTATGGGCTGAGACTATGGAGCAGACTGTCCACCCCCCCCCCCCCTCTGACCTTCTCTTGCGCACAACTGCTTATATGGCATCATACACAAGAACCCTGATTGCTGGAACTTGGATTTTTCGAAAACCTGAATTTTTAAAACTTGCTGGTCCCTTGGATAAAATACTCATTAAACACCCTGGATATTTCAAACTCCTGACTTTTGAACTATTTTTCAATCCCATTGACATTTTGAAAAGTCAAGGTTCAACTGTATTAATAATATCCCATGGATAGATACTAATTTAATTTTCATACTATTCTGCTCAACTAAAATGTTCTACAATATCTTTGGGAAAATACTTGCATGCATTATCAATATCAATTGTTTTATTAATTATAGAGTTCAACTGACCTTGCACTGTTGCATTTCCAACTGCTTTTTCTACTAATTAATCTTCTGAATTCATTATATGTTGTTGTCATTTTTAGGGGAAACTAAACATTGCAGAAGGAATCAACAAACCTTCATTGGACTGAAAAGATGACAAGATTGGTGCTAATTCTCGTTGTGCTGTATGTGTGATGTACCAGAAGAATTTTGAAAGCCAAGGACTGTTCTCTTGGATATCTCACATTTTTAAAGCCAAAATTACACAATGCTTGTAAAGTTTTCTGACATCTATATTTGCTCGAAATCTATGTTGTCCATAATTTGTCTAATTGCTCGTCATTACTATTTGACAACTTTCTAAAATTTATACCAGAAATCTTTTTATATGGAAATTGTAAACTATATTTGTTGTTCATACGTAAACTTTTGTAAGACAAGAGATTCTACCAGTGTTATAGCACCCTAGATTCTAGAGCTTAGTATTATAGAGACAGGAGCAGAATACATTTATGAGAACTTATTGTCTTCTTTTTAAGTTGTGCCAGCATTGTGTAAAAGGGTCTTTTATTATACTGTACTGTAAACTATTACAACTGTAAAAAGGCAATTTTTCACATGCATTATTTTCTGTTTCGGTAACACATATTGAATTTTTCTTTGTCAAGTGTATATTTTTCTTTGAATAGGCCTATAAAACTTTCAAAATAAAAAGCGTTGTGGGATGTTTGAAACCCGGTAGTACACGACTTGCGAACTGATGGAGTTCAGCTGCCGCTCAGTGTTCAGAGAGCTACCCAATTCCGTGAGCTAAAATTTGCTTTGAAACCTATTAAGCTACTATTGTGAGAAACGTTCTTCGAAAAGTACCCACATTATCAACTGTTCATGATTTTGGCCATAAGGTACCCAGTTTTATGGGAATTTTGCGGCTTCCAACTCACCCAAATGCCTGTACCCAAAATATGTTGTTAACCCCCCCCCCCCCCTCTCGGAGTTTAAAACTATTGAAACATTATGTATACTCGAATCAAGTTTGCTTTGTTGCCAATTTTTCCAATAAAACATCTAGTTTCAAACAGCAACTCTTCTCAATAAAGAAACGTTTCATTATCAATTTTTGAATAATTTGCAGCAAAAAGCGCTTTTCTCTAATAAACGCCTCGTTCTAATGAATCCTGCATTTAATTGTTAAGAAATTTATAAAAATTGCAGCTGTGCTTTTGTGATTTTCCTCTTGAATCATATGCCTACATTGGTAATAGGAAACACCATTGATTGTGATGACATTGATTGTAAAAATCCAATAGTTGCAAATTAATTTAATTTAAAAATCCAATAGTTGAAGTTGAAAATCCGATGCTTGCAAAAAGCGTAGCACAGTTTGTTGCTGTGAAGGCGATATTCGTTCCCACAGTTTCAATCCAGTACGGCCAGTAGGTATGTATGAAATGCTTACATAACAAGTTAAAATCAAATGGGAGGTTGATTTTATTTCACCTTCACGCAACAAGCAAGAATATTTTGCTTTTGAAACATTTGGAAAAATTACTTTCTTTCATCAATCAAAACGACCAGGTGCGGAAACAATGAAGAATTATATGAAAACCGGGGGGATCTTATCTGAAACATGACATTGTTTTCTCAAAAATGCAGATTGGGGGAGCTCGTTGTTCTCTGAACAATCGAAGAAAGGTTTAATAAATTGTTTTAAATCACCATTATACTTACAACTATATTAGCTATGGCCCCCCAGTCCCCGGTCCCGATGGCACTGCTGCTTAAAAAAAATTATTTGATTTAAAACTTTTAATTATCAATCTATTTCAAAGTTACATGTGTGGATTGATATTGAAGTACTTATCTGTCAGCTTATAAGCCTATGGTCAGAGCATAGTCAATAGAAATAGTCAATAGTCAATGGTCAGAGCATGGTCAGAGAGTGGGGAGAGCTGGAAAGCATATGCTTTCGTATCACCTGCCATCAGCCAGACTAGCCCCCTGGCCATTTGTTCTGAAAGAACATCGTTTCAGACCATAATTGGCTGATTAGCGGAAGAAAAGAAGACACGCGCTTCAAAATTACTGCCTGGGTTTTTGTTCAAAAAGGTCCATTGACTCGAAAAGAAACAAATTTGTGGCAACTTACTCTTCATAAGAAAGTGTGCATGTATGAACTTCATGGGAACTCTTCAGAAGAAAGTGTGCATGTATGAACTTCATGGGAACTTTTACAATTTTTAAGTCAAGCATTCATAAAATTGCAACCGGGAAACGGAAGAAAAGACTCACTGTTTTTGTTCAGTTCAGTTAGAAGATGTTAAGGCTTCTATACTTGGTGTTCATTTGGTCTGTCAATTCGGTTCAATTTGCTTGCAGTGAGAAGCAAGAAGACTGCATTTGGCAATTCCGGTGAGAAACAGACATTATATTTGCTCATAATCAGAAGGGGCCATGCGCTACAGCCCCCATCGGGGGAAAATTTAGCCTTGGTCGGGAAATTATTAAAGAAAAACATCTAAAAATACATATTTTTACTGTAAAAACTTGCATTTTAGCTCCCGTATCAGGCAAGCTAGCCCCCTCATCGGGGGAAATTCTGGCGACACCACAGGTCATTATTTGATACATTCAAAGACCAAAAGCGTTATGAATATCTCAAAAACATTGCCTTCTTGTTAATTTTTATCGTTTTAATTCTGTACATTCATTTTCAAAGAGTATATTTCATAGTTTATAAAGATGCTGTATAGAGTCCTTAACAAATTTTGAATGTTTGTATTTAAATACACACAACGTTTCGAACATTACTCGTCTTCAGATGTCCTCAGTTATCACTCGACGTGCAAAATACAGAACAAGATTATTTCATATATTCTACGCTGGATTCCAGAGTCTCGAAAAAAAAGCCTCGAATACTCGAATAAATGAAATGCAAAAATGAAAGCCTCGAAAAAATTAAAATAAAAGAGAGAAAAAAACAACTTTGACAGCCATTTGTGAGGGAAGTGTATTTTGTAACTTGTTCGTTTACATTTTTACAAGCCAATTTCTTCTTCATCGTCATCATTTTGCAAGAAATTCCAGAGCGAAACACACGCGTTCTCCTGTTTATTTTTCAAATTGACCAGCTGCCTGATTTGAAAAGTTCCAAAATCACAGCAAAAAGCAAACGATGATCCTGATGCACTCACAGCTGAAGTAAGGATGGTACTTTTCCCTATTTGTGACCCACAGCTTCTACGGCAACAAATCTTGCGTGACATATTTGGCATATCACGTGAGAAAAATAAAGCAATTCCATTCGCTCTTGTGGAAAATGTAAACAAATATGCTGATTGGTGAAAAGATCCCCCCCCCCCCCTTGCTCATCACATGCTCATAAATGCTCTGAGTAAACCCTTTTGGAAAAAAATTCGTTCTATTGTGATACAGGACTAGCCTCATTTACAACATAGATAGAATTCCCATAAGTACAAAAAACTTTAAACTTCGGATGTATTTTGGGTCTTGGATAGAAAGAGGCAAGAATAACCATTCCCTGTAGAAATACAGGAATAGCCTCGAGACCAGGCTCTATTTTTGAAAAGGTCTGTTTGCTGGCTATTTTTAAATCAAAATATAAACAAACCACTGCAGTATTGCACGACATACGAAATTTATCTTTGCAAGGGAGATCGAAGAAAATAGTCATGTGAACTTTTTAGAAATTCAGCAAGGTTATATATTGCATTGCTTTAATCGTGAGATTTTGAGAATATGTCAAATATGAGTTTAACACAAGACAACAATCTTCTTCTTTTAACAGACTTCACTGAACAGAAGACACGGATCTTCTAAAATTTTGAATCTTTTTACTGATTTATCTTTTTATTTTTTTATCTAGAGCCCATATTTATTTGACCTGATGAGACCATAAGTTCTCTGCGCATGCCTATTGCACAGCCCTCCATAAATCAAAGACCATAAGTTCTCTACGCATGCCTATTACACAGCCCTCCATAAATCAAAGACCATAAGTTCTCTGCGCATGCCTATTGCACAGCCCTCCATAAATCAAAGATTCGGTGATTAGAGCATTTGTTTTTGAAGAAGTTCAAATAATTTGTAATGTTTGTCCCTGAAAGTAATCAAGTGGTGCTGTTCTTTTTAATTGGTTCCGTCACCAATTCCCCTTTTGGCTTGAAGTTACCAAGCATAAAAAACGATACAACATGATTATTTTGTAAATTATCCATTAAGAATCAATTTATTCCACCAACTATCACTGGCAGAACAATTTGCGAGCAATAAAAATTTAACTTCCTGCTGTTCTTGGGAAAAAGCCATAGCAAAACGGAGAATTGTCATCTTGAAACAACTTACCATTAGAAATTAGGAATTCCTTTTCTACTTCTAAAATTGTCTGGATAAGGAAAGTATTAATTACAGAACCAGCTTAAACCCAATTTCTACCAGCGCTGCGCCGGCCGGCCGGGGTGTAGAGGGGTGTGCCACCCCCCTGGAAATGTAAAACGGTATTACTCGGCAATTTCAGTCGGCAAAGCTGAGCTCACTTGTATCGAAATTCAGTCGGCAAAGCTGAGCTCACTATTTATCTATATATCCGCAAATTTACTTGGTAAATTCGGTGCTTGTTTCAATGTTCGTTTTTTCGCATGCTTCAAGGTCAAAAGTTACTTAAAATTTCGAAAGTTATCAAATAAATCCCAATATTTCATGAAGGTTTCGTTGCTTTCCTAAAAACGTTTTCCTGTATTTGAAAAGTACTGATGTGTCTTTCTGTGTATGTGTGATTGATATTGTTCTGTTTAAATTTTATGGTTGAAGAAAGAGTTCGTAGATTGTTAATTGAAAGCAAGATGTTATAAGACTATTATACTGTATATTTCTACGACAGGCCTAGGCCTTTGGCCTTGTCTCGGGAAAGACGGTTCCTATAGTTTTTAGCATTAGCATCTCACCGTTAGAAAAGAACCAGAACACTAAGAACACGCTACATTTACCCTGGGACAGATGGTCCCTGGGACAGAGAGAAGCTATCAACCTTCCTCTGAGCGTATGGAAAATAGAGTGGTTTTGGTATCGCACATAATTTTCCTTTGTTTTCTTCAAGCTTTATCCGGTTAGTAAACGTTCTCCTGACTCTGTTCTGAAATTAAATGACAGGAGGAGAATTTTGAATCTGCACGCAGCCTACTCAGCCTACGAAAACGATGTTTTACCCGGTAGATATAATGCCAATAGTAACTTTTTTCATTTTTACACAGTACTCCAGCAGCGAAAATAAAGAACCCAGGTGTGATTCCTGTGGAACTACGCTGTTCAAAGGGATTTTTGGAATGGACCAAACCAAGTGGCGGCCTTCAAATAAAATTCAGAACACCAGTGGAATTGCTTGGATCAGAATATACAGTAAATTTAATTTCTAGGCATGACGTGGCAATGGTTTACGAAGAAATACCTAATAATGGACTCAGGGTTCTTAGAGGTTACAAACAGTATGATCCAAAAACTCCACTAGCTGTGAAGTCTCAGAATGGATCTGTTGCCTTGTATTTTGTTATTCGATCGAAAGAAGAACTGCAAAATAATTTGCCAACGAAAGATCGTAATAACCACATTTGGAGAGTAGACTACGAATTGAAAGCTGATAATAGAATATCTGCATTCGAAGGTTAGTTTGTATAATTTTAACTTTTTGAATATTGAATGAACCTTCGGAAATTTGAGTGAACCTAATGAACATTTAATCAACCTTCTAAACATTGAAAGAAGCTTCTGAACATTGCATGAATCTGTTAAACATTAAACTTTGAATACACCTTTTAAACATTTTATTAACCCTTTGAACATTGAATGAACCTTTTGAACATTAAATGAACCTTTTAAACATGAAGTTTGTGAACATAAATGAACGTTCTGAGCATTGAACGAACCCTTTGAAAATTGAATGAAACTTCTAAACATTAAATAAAGCTTTTGAACATGAACCTTGTAAACATTGAACGAACCTTCTAAACATTAGACTGGACTATTGGACATTGAATTATTAACCTCTTTGAATTTTGCAACAAATAGCGTGCAATGAAGTGTGTGTGAGATGCGAAGTTGATATTATCTTTCATATTACTCTATTCTTGAATATGTATATTTTAATTTATATTGTTTCTCCTTCTTCTGAGCAAAAAAAATCAAAACATCCTGATTATTTGGTTTTTTGTAGACTGTAAATTGTGCAGCGTGAAGAAGATGACTGAACTGTTTTGCAAAGGAGACTTTGGTAAGTTGCTTGCATACATACAGATCGGAGATCTCGACTCCATCTCAGAAGTGGGGTAAAAATGACCGTGTTTTGTATATACGTCGTATCGACCTCATGCCCAGGAATCATATTTTCTTCATATTTAAATTTAGCTACTTCGATTATGATGAGCATTTTCCTAAGCATATCCTTATTCTTTAGAATATCTCGGGTAGACGTAATGAAAACAAAGTAACCTCTGCCTTTAAGATAGCGGGAAATGGCAACCAATTGGAAAAGGTTAACATTAATCAAAGTGTTAAAATTCAAATATTAATAGGAGATAGTTCGTTGCAAAAGTTTCGATGACATGGCGTCGTGATCTCCGAAATTGTGTATTATGTTGTAATACTTATACGTTTGATCTTTGATATTTTGTTTTCGTTGACTTTCAAGCTATCAACTTCGGCAATGTTGTGATTTCAGTTTGATCTTTGCTCTTAATTAGCTGTAAGCTTGACAAACTTTCCGTTTGCGTTAGTTTGGAATTCTTGGCAAATTTTGCAAGCACCCCAACCAGCTTTTGGAATTATTGGTTTTCTAAGGAAATTAATTTTTAAGATCAATTTTTTGGGACCAAAAATGCGAAATTTACTTTTGGTAAAGTGGTAGAAAACAGATTTCTGTGATAGCTGATATTGGGCAATACTTCTAATGAAATAGAAATATTAAATACTCATAACAGCATTAAATGATATCAACGAAATTCGAAAATTTATTGAAAAATTGTGAATATGGGCAGAGTTTTTTGGCACCCCTCCCTAAATATTACTTAAACTCAGGAGCAAAGTAGCTGGGGGCATTGGTTGGAAGATTGGGAAAATTTGGCGTTCGTAGGAAAATCTTTGTCATAAAACGATGATTTTACCGCGAGGAGCAATCTGGTGGAAATTTAACCAGCTTACCCCTTCTGTGGTCCCACTGCGCCCCTAAACTTGCTTGAGACTGTGGGATTTACTCCGTAATTTACTTACTGCCAGTACTCTACCAAAGCATGACGATGAATCTGAAAAAGCGATAATCAAAGGCAAACAGATCATCTGATAATGTTTTCTTGCTTCTTGCACCCCCAATTAATCCTTAGTTATCATTTGGTTTCATATTTCAGCTGCAAAAGCCAAAATCGAGAATAAGTACATTCACAAAGATGGAAAACATGTTTTCATGGATCTAAATGTTGACAACGTCTTCAGACAGTCAAGTAACATTTTCCTAAAAATGCAAGGAGGAAGAAAGTACATCGGAAGAGTTGTCATGCTTGGTAAATGCTCTCCATCGAAGGGGAATACAGATGACTATATTTTCATGGGTAAATTGGCAAGCAAGCCTCGAACAGCTCACGTGCAATGTTACTTGAAATTCAATCTTTGGAGAATACTGCAAAGGCAGATCGATTGCAAGAATTTTCCATGAAAGAAAAAGATACATGGTAGTCCAAACACCACGTTTTCAAGGTTGCTATGGAGGAGCTTTTCTTTTGATAATTGTTGTTTTGCTTGACGGTTATGAGTTTAACTCAAAGTTTGAAACTTTGTTTGCCAACATCTAGTTAATAATATCTAAGCTATAATAAGGGAAAGTTAATGGACTTGTCAAAGCTATAATGTATTATTTGCAGCAGACTGTAGCAGCAGAAGTCTTCTATTTTTCGTTTTATTGAGTATTGAGTTTATGGCAACAAGGGCAGATTTTGTAACAATAATGAAATCGACACGCCAATTTCAAAGAGATTAGCCACTCAAGACAAAGCAAATTCTCTCAAGCAAAAAATCAAAACAAATAAAGCCATGTTTTGCTTTTCTGCTTGAGCTAATTTGCTCCATCTTGAATGGCTGATCGCTTTGAAATTGGGGTGTCAATTTCACAATTGTTACAAAATCTGCTCATGTTGTATAAGGCAGTGTTATTTGGTATATTTTGACAAACAAAGAAACAAACTTTAAGTTTAAGCCTCTGTCATCAACGTCGAGGGAAAAAATAATTATCAAAAATTACGCTCCTCCATAGCAAACTGGCATAGGTGTGAGATTTTGTTGGGGCGCTCGGTACTTGGTATTATGGTACTTCGAAAAGTTCCTAAAAGTGCTATAAATCGCAACCAAATTAGAAATAAACTGCCAAGCCGCAAGTAACATTCTAAAAATGAAGTCCAAAACCTTTTAGAAATACAGACAAAGGACGACAGTAGTTATTTGATATAAGAAGTTATTTAATTGCACAATGTAAGACTATTAACTGTAAAATGTTATTAACACTTCAAAAAAAGATATCACAATTGCATTCTTGTGTTGAAAAAATTAATCCGATGAATTTTTTCTGCAGCCTGGGTGTAGACGTGGTGGGTATATCAAAATATGTCTACTATTTGGAAATACTCAAGTACATAAAAGTTGGGTTTTGATTCAAAATGTATGCAAATTTCTTTAATAATAAGTTTTATTTTGTCAAATATTGTATGCACAGCATCTCTCAGGAACGTTTTAATGGCCTTCCTCAGGGAGCATAGTATCACCTGACTTGGGTAAGGGGCATGTCTTATATTTTGGGTCCAGAATTTCCAAATCGATAATACGTTTTTGGGTCTGAAAAAATTTTATCAAAAATATAATTTTGACTCTAAAATTTAAAAATCCTATATTTTTTGGTAAAATGTTTAGAAACACCATAGAAATAATAACACAAGATATTATAGACAGCAAAATTTTATCATATCATGAGCCATACCATTATATTTTTGGGTCAACTCAAGATTCCCTTGGAAATGCCCCCTACTCTAGTTAGACGGTACAGCCTCCCCCCCCTAGGTGCCCTTCTCAAAGCCATGAAATAGTATTTTCAGTAGATTGCAGAAGCAAAAATCTTTTATTTTTGGTTTCAATTTCATTGGACATTGCAGCAAAATCAAGAACGTTTTATGCAGTGTGTCCGCATAAAAAAGGTGTATAAAACTACACATTTCTAAAATTATCCAACTCGCCTCGTCTCATCTCGTCTCGCGGTACAGATGGGTACAGTACAGATGTTTAAATTTATTGGCAGGCAAAACTATCCAGACACCTTTTCTGAACAATTAAATTGTCAAGCTATGAGAATAACATTGAACAATTGTTAATGGTGTGAAATTTTTATTATTGCTTTGATTCCACGTGACCACGTAGCGCACTTTCATTTTTGACCATGTAACTGCCCAAAGATAAGAACCAAAAACAAACTGTATTATTATATTCTTATGATAAATGGTACACATTTTCTTTATAACGCTAAAAATTTCCGTTTTTTATGCATATGTAATTGGTATCAATGCATTAACGTCGTACAAAAGCGAGCTAGCAATTTAAAAAATTTGAGAAATTTAATCGACATGCCAATTTCAAAGCGATTAACCATTCAAGACAAAGCGAATTCTCTCCAGCAGAAAATATAAACAAACAAAATTATGTTTTGATTTTCTTTTATAGTGAATTCGCTTTTCCTTCGATGGTTAATCAGCATAGAGGAAAAATCTTTTTTATGCGCGAGCAAGTTCATTGATCAGGTTTTGAAATCGAGGTTCTGGTGTAGCATATTTGAAAAATGCCGCAAAGCGATAAATACTATAATTGCTCCCTACGATTACTACCAGTGTCAGCGAGGTCTGCTCCGTTGTTTATTGTTTGAAGGTTACAAACAATAAATAAAACCAATATGGAGGAAGTTGCAACGGACACAATATAAACAAATAAATAATTTTTCCTACCAACGCATCCAATTTTTTCCGACATAACTGGTACGAAATTCGAACAGAATAATAAATTTTCTATTAATTTAAAAAGTTTCGCGATGAGGCTGCATACGGATTTTGAGAAAAAGACAGAAATTTGACCATTTTCTGTCAACAATTTTTCAGCAAAATTTTAGTAAATGTTGAAAGATCTTCACCACAAAATTTGGTGAACTAGACTAAGCAAGTACGGGGGTAACTAGATTTGGAACTAGACTAAGCAAGTACGGGGGTAACTAGATTTATGAAAATCTCAAACATTATCGTTCTTAGCAGAAATCTTGGATACGGGAAAATAAATACTTTGGCACATGCAAATGGCCTCAAAAAGATCAAGTTCGCCTACCAGTACTGCAAGTGAAAATTTGAGTATCATCCCAATTTTTCCAGCGTATCCCACCGGTATATTTATTTTGCTCAGATGTTTTAGAATATCTTCTGGGAAAATCTTAATGAGGCTGCGTCTAGTTTTGGAGAAAAATTATGACGAACAAGTCCTTCGGTTTCGTAGTTTTTTCTGGTAATGGCAGCGAGAACAATTCAATTTTTTGAAGTAATTCCAACATGTTGACAACGTTGAGCTTTGGT
>JAYJMH010069325.1:0-11282 GCA_036873815.1 Phacellophora camtschatica | reverse complement strand
CTTTGTTTGTTAATTTACCTATTTCTTTTTCAGAAAGCTTTATGTTAAGTTGTTTTAGATCATTTTTAATTTCATTACTCCAACAGTTTTTTAAATTTAAGTGTTTTTGTTCTTCATAGACCTTTCTTGTTAGTCTAGTTTCTTTCATATTTATTATTTTTTAAGATAAACAAGTCTTTTTAATTTTTTTCTGTATATGGTTGGCATAAGACCACATTCATACGTTATACATAGGTATGGTGTTGTGTTTGGAATTGAGTTAGTTGTTGTTACTGCGTCCTTTTGTATTTTCTCAAGTATTTTTAGTTGAGTTTTTGACAGATTTGTCCAGGTTTCACATCCATACAAAAGTTAGGAAAAGGAATGCACTCAATTAGTTTTAAACCATGACATATGCCACAAAATATGTTAGGTATTTTCTTTTCTTTGGAACTTTCCTGGAAACGCTTTTTCTCCAGAAAGCTTAATGAGAATTTTTTGACTCAAATTGAAGCAATTTATTTAGAGTAAAGTATGTTTACGGAAGCCTCATGTTTCGCAATCGTATATCTAAGAGCAATGATTGATCCATGAGTTTCATTGCGTGTTTTTCACAGGCCGAAAGTTGTTCGTTTTTAAACCAGAAATATTCGAAAAACCTGTGCTACTGCATTTGGCTGTTAAGTATCCTGTGGAAAGGATTGGGGAACTGTGGAGGAGAGTTTTTTCCTCCTCCACAGTTCCCCCAAGCATATACACAGGCTAGCTATTAATTTCCGAAGCCTTTTATCTCACTTTTCTGTTGTGGAAGATGGGCAGAGTTGATTTGCAGCACTGCTTTTCTGTATGGGTGCAGTGTTTTGATGATCTTTCAACTGTGTCTCATGTTTAATCTCTGCTAATCGTTTTTCTTTATTTCAAACTTCAGACAGGTGTAGCCTTCAAATCCAAAAAAATATTCAGAGGAATATGTTTATGTTAATGTTATGGCAGGTCGTTAACAATACATATATTGTTAATTGAGAGCGAATCTTTGACAACCGAATCTGGTTTTTGGTAAGATAATCCGATTGCACAAAAAAAATATGTTCATGTTTCTAAATCTTAATGGCCGAGTCTAGTTCATTCATACAGAATCTTTTGGCGGAGGTTTAATCTTTGCTGTGTGTTTCTCAGTTTAAAATTGCGTAGAGAAATACTTCCTTATTAAACATGACTCATACTTTCTACCAGCTAGCTTATCAACGATTCTTGTTTGCCAGGGAGCTTTGGAAGAGTTCCAACTTTTATCTTTTAGCTTGAGCTGAACATTTTTAAATGTAGACTGCCTAAAGTTCTCTTAACAGCTTTCTCATATAAAGATAACTTTAAATTTTGATGTTCAAACTTTCACTTCTTTAAATTGGCATTTATTTCTGAATAATAATGTTTTTATCATAAGAATTTTTTAATTACTATTTGACAGTTAATATTATTAGGGTTAACTTTAGACTTTAAGCAGGTGATTCTCATGATGTGAAATTATTCTTTCGAGTCTAATTTTATAATGGATTTGAATTTGAAGTTTGACTCTTAAAAAATATTTAAGAAAATGTTATAAGATATTATAACACATTTAGAGAATATTTTTCAAGGCAGATTTTAGCTTTAAAAGGTTTATTTACTGCTTCATAATTAGTGTGTTGTGGATGGCTTGGTGAAATTTAAGCCCAGCGTTTAAAGGTAAAACTCATAAAAGTAATGTTTTCAACAGAGGACATTTTTGCACAATACAACTCCTGGGTGACCCAAAAAGAACTGTCTCCGTTTGCAGGGCTAACATTTAAAATCCGTAAGACTACAAATTTCAAATCGTGCATAATACGACGGCCGAAGGGCAAACTTGGAGTTTGAGATATCATCCAGTCTTCTGTGATCAAATTTACCTGTCCAAGCTCATGGATGAGGGCTATTTTATTTTCCAGTTTTGGGCATGTAACCATGATTGCAGATGCCTCGGTGATATCTCAAAGTTTGCCCATTGAACATTGTGTTGAGTGCAATTTGAAGTTGCTAGCCTCGTGGATTTCGAGCTACAACCCGGCAAACGGAGATTGTTTTTTTTTTCAGTCACCCGGTGCAGTTGAATCCCGCTATCTTTAACTCTTAAGAGGGACGAAAATTCGTTTGAGATAGCGAGTATTCAAGATAACCGAAGCTAAATCAACGCTGAAAGCTCCCAAGGGATATACAAAACAGTTCGAGGTGACCGTGAGTTCGAATCGAATTAAGCGAGTTCTAGATAACCAGACTCAGATACTGAAGTTATATTTTCTAAAAACTTTATTTTGCGAAACATTATTTAATTAAAAAATAAAACCTAATAAAACCTAACTAGTTCCTAAAACTTTGTTCAGCCCATAGAAATTAATTTGGATGTTTACGAAATATCTATGAGCGGAGATTTAATTTAGTTTAACTTGATATTCATGCTTCTCACGCCATTAGAAAATCATCAAGCTAACTTGTTCTCGTTAATTGCTTTATGCTTTAATAATCTCTGTATCTCTTTTGTAACGGAAAGGGGAAATCTAAAGTTGGAACACGCAATAGATTGAAATCATCTATTTCAGTGAAAATCTTTTCTCTGCAAATCAAATTTGAAATAGCGTGCTGGCGTGGTTGACTCTTAATGCTTATTATCCTTCTTTTTCATTACTTTTTGCACGTTCAGTATTTTACTATTTCGCATTAAAATTTCTATTTTGTAGGGGATAGCCCAGAAATCAGCTTGTGCTTAACATTTTTTTTAAATTGATTAACAAACCTCGTTGATATTTACCCCTTGAAGCATGGCACTTTATACTGTGTCTATTAAAGGGGCCACATGTGTTAAAATATATATAATTAATGGGCCTGAAACCCTAATATTGCATTGATATATTGGGATTTCGGGCATTTTATAACCTTTAAAGAAAATTAAACAGTTTCCTTGTTCAGGTTTTAATTTTTGGAAAACAACAAACCAATGTATAGTTTTTTCTAGTTAAGCGAAGACATTAATCAGAAATCTTGCACAAATTATTTTACAATTGAACGTTTTCCTTTCACCCTCGGATTTATTTGTGCTAAACAGGCAAATCTTATGTATATGCTCTTTTTGCAGGGGGTAACACATACCAACCAATTCAATTCTTGATGCGGAGAATAAATCTTTTTAGACCTATTTTACGTCTACTTGCATATTTACTTTCTATCAAGAGTCAAAATGGTTTAACTTAAAACTGTTGTAGCAGATTACATTCCGACAGTCATTGCTCTCTTTTTATATCGAAAAAAAACTTTGTTTATAGATTCAAGAATGAGACTTTTTTAAATGTAAAAGCACCATTGATCATTGCGACTTAAATCGTTTCCTTGCCCTGAAGCCAATCTAGCCGATGAGCCTTCCACCTACGCTAATAGTATTCAAGGTTTATCTTTGGAGGGTAAATTGAAAGAACTTTATCGGGTATGAGTCACGAAATTTGTGAACGAAAAGGGTTTGAACTTAAGTGGAGAATATAGATAATGGTTCGATTTTTTAAAATTACATTTTGGCAATTTTATTGCTTTTTGTTACAATTGATTTAAACACTCATAAACCTGCAGTGGCAGTGTTAGTTTACTTCGAAATTCTCGCTGCTTTTCATTAGCCTCTTAAGTTCTTTAATATATCACGCACGGAATCAATCAAAATTGCTGGCGCTTAACATATGCAGAAGAAATTTCTAGTTATTGTTAATTATTATTATTAATTTTCTTAATTATTCATCATAACGTTCTATATGTCAATTACCACTATTTTGCTAACATTGCGCATTCTCTCTGACAGCAATTCCAAGATGAAATGGCAACCATGCAAGACACCTATTCGAAATACCTCAAAACAAGTGAAAACATGACATCGAAGTATTCTGGTCATGATTTGAGTCCAATTAAACTTGCCACATCACACATCCAAGCAAGATGGGAAGATATAGAAGCAAGGTATTTATTTTTAATTTGCTGGCATGGAATTTTATCGCATTTCTTTTAATCGGAAGAAAAACGCAAAGCCAATCTCGTTTTCGGGGACATTTTTCTCCGAAGAAATACCCTTGCGGAATATGCGGGACATGCGGGACATGTTAATTAATTTTACAATTACGAAATAGATCTTCCATCACGAATCCTATTAGAATGTTGCATTTTGTCTTTTCGAATCTTCAGAGGTTTGATGGAATGTTAGAAAACTGTGTGTATTTTAGGAATGAGGTTTACACCAAGTGTTGGCCTCGTTCTGGAAATGATAGAATACTATGTTTAATGGTACTTAGAAATGCATTTAGTCGGCAAATCAACATTGGTTTAATGAAGTCTAGAAGTCTCACGAAATGGTTTCTCTTTGCTATTTTTTATCGCTTGACTGCCATGTGTAGTATACTCTCTTGATTTTTGTTTCATCGCAAGATGCAATATTTATCTGTTTTATCACTTGATAGACTACGTGGTATAACGGGGTGGAGTGTGAAAATATGAGTCCTTCGTAATGATTTGTTGCCTAGAAACTGTCCATATCTGCCGTTAAATCGTTACTTTTTTGCGTTGACGATGAACAGAAAAGGTAAACAAGAAACTAAGAAGAAATTAAGAGAAACAACATGGTTGTTTTATGTACACGGATATACTGGTCATTGGGAAATAATAACACCCATGCGGATAGATTTGTCATTAACGAGAATGCAAATGTTAGTTTGCGCAAAGTATCGGATTTCCAAATCATTATTTTGATTTCGTTTAGGCCGAAGTTTGTTTGTTGTATAAGCGTTCAATCAAATTGAAAGGCGTTAAAATATTGATAAACAGTTTGCTTCAGAAAAGAAGAATTGGTTAAATGCATGTGACAATTTAAAGGAACGTACTTACATGTAGATATTTTGAAAGGGAGTGAGAGAATACAGATCATGGAGTTTTATGCTACTAAACATTTCATTTATGTTCTCGGTGAAAGCCACTCCTTGGTTGATGCAATTATTTCCTTGCTTGGGCCTTATCGCAACGGGATCAGGTAACTAACGTTTAGGGAATGCTTTAGCAGGGATTTGCCATGTGTCTGTTCACTCATCATCGTTCTACTTACTCTATTAAACAAGAACAAGAATATATTTTTTTTGTTATGATAATTTATAGTCCATTCCGATAAAGATTATGGGGATGGGACTTTTTTCCGTGATCCATGGCGTTAGATTTATGAATCATTAACAGTTCTATAGGTGTTCGATCATCGAATGCAACGAATCTCGGAAAAAAGCCCATGCCGCCATATTTTTCGAAATAGTCTGGTGTTCGAATAACATACGGAGGAGAGGCCATTTTTGTTTCCATCGCAAAATTTATATTCACACTTTTGTTGCCATGAAAAAATTGATATTTATTTTTTAATGCGGAAACTTAAGTTATTTGATGTGTTCACTCAGGATGGACATATTTATCACTCAAGACAGCCGTTAAAATATTGCATTAGGTTTCCTTATAATAGGCTGTTGTAAATTCTGTAATTTTTAAATCAACCCATTGGCAAATACGTTTTGTTGGTCTTCCAAAGATCTTGAGAAAACAAAAAACTATTTTTCAGCTCCTGGCAGTCAATGCGGTCAATTTTGAGTTTTTGTACAAGTCTTCCACAAATCTCTAACCGTGTCAGAAGTTTTCTCTTTTTGCTAATTTTGTTTTAGATTTTGATCTATTGATATATCTGGCATGAAAAAGTTTCGTTTTGCCCTACTTCCCGTCTCTACACGATGCTAGCAGATTTTTATGTCATTTAGCTAACCGGCAAAGTTAGCTAACGGAAGCGTAACCCTTTATAGAAACACTGCCGTTTTCGTTCGATTTATTTGTATCTTAGCATCGACGAACTTCTTTGCTATTTGAAAATCAAGTAAAGGCATACACATAACAATAGCCGGAAACACTATTCGGAAACTCTTTTGTCAATACATTTAACACTATCAAACCAGCCGATAATTCCTGGTGGTTCCGTTTCTGAATGTTTCTTAGTTCATTCTTACTATGTCACAAGTATATGCAAGCTAGTTTTTGCAATGTCACAAGTTTCTAAAAGCTGTCTTGTCCTAATCGTTACAGAGGGACTGGACTGTTCTTTAAATACTTTTTAGGCCTGTTCACGAGCTAAAGCTTTCGCGAGTTAAAGATGTGAGCTAAAGCTGTGAGCTATAGCTCTTCACGAGCTAAAGCTTTAGGCCTGTTCACGAGCTAAATGTTCTTCAATTTTTCTTCAAATTTCGATCTGTTTTTCAATATGTGTCTCATATCAAAGGTGCTCATCAGCGTGAATTTTGTGCAGCTTTTATGCAGAAATTGTCAAGAACACAATAATTAACCGTATAAATACCACGTGTGCTTGAAATGAGCTTGCAAGGACAACTATGCATTTATTGAATTGCGTCGAAGCGCGAAAATCTGTTTGGAAATGAGATCAAAAGGCCACACCATAGTCATTTTGGTTTATTTTTGTTCTTCATCCAATTATCTTCATCGAAAGAACTTTAACACCAGGATATTTTCAACATTGAGGAATTATGATTTATTAAATGTTTAGAACTAGAAGGAAACAGGAAAAGATTAGTTATAGATTGGAAATATGTTTCGATACTATGGGAAATGCTATATTGTCTGCTATCATAGCTATATTTCCTTCTTTCAAATCAAAGTCAAATTTAGTTATTTTAATTATCTATATTTCCTTCAAAAAAATCTAATTCAGTTATTTGCAAGTCTCTGCCACGTCAGATCTATTGGCTTTATGGACGTCGTATTACCCATGGTCTAGTGTTAATGTCGATTAGGCTACTTGTGTGTATGATGTATGCAGAAATGCACCCAACCACATCCTGGGTTTTGTTGATGAAGCAAAATCTCTTCAAGACGCTATAATTCTGCACTGTTCTCCAAAGTCGAGTGAACACAGCAGAGCAGTTAGGACTGGATTAGCTTCTGTAAGCATACAATGCAATTGATTCACATCCTGATAACGTGTTTGTGACTAACATCTGAATGCAGAGAAATTGTATGACAAGCCAGTTCAGTTCATGGAATATTTATATTTGTGGAACAGGCTGAAAATTAGATTCATTAGCAAACAATAATTGTTTTGCCACGTGCAATTTGGCAAATTATCTACTCTTTATCTATAAGTAAACTTGCAGTCGTCGCGGAAGACCAAGTCTCAGTCTCACCACCAAGAAAGCGATAATAACATGTTCGAAGCTGAGAATACGAGCTTCGAGTCTGATTTGATTTTCAAAAACAGTTTGCTCATGGATAATTCAAGCAATGGAGGAGTTGAGACTCAGCTCAGTGCGGCACAGTATTTTGTCATGTACTTATTTGAGAAGTGAGTTTCTTTTCTGTTTTCTGCTGTAGTTATTTTCTTATACTTGGTTTATTTAGACCAGTAGATATTCATGTCTGTCTGGTCTGACAACGAGTTTTCTCAGTTTCCTGCCCGCACGATTATATCGTCAATTTTTAGAGCTGGTTGGGCATACGTTCTGGAATGGAGTGGACATACATTCTTCCAAGAAATTCGAGATCGTCAAAAATCTGAATAAAATCAGTGGTGAGACTCAGATTTTAAGAAACCACAACAGAATAGGATGTGTCAGGCCTTTAATTTCAAGATAGGGTAGATAGAAACTTCGTAAAATTGTGTGCAATTATTGTTAGTTCTGTTTTGAAAAAAACATGTTTTGCATCTACGCAGATAAAGGCAAATCCCCAGGGGGGGGGCAGTGCCATCTAACTCGGATAGGGGGGCATGTCCAAGGAAATCTTGAGCTGAACCAAAAATATAATGGAACGAAAACCCAAAAATACAACAGTATGGCGCATGTTATGATTAAATTTTGCTGAGAAACAAAGTACTGATTCCCTTTCCTGATTTCGTAGAAAAATATGACTGTAAATCGTAGATTTTCACTATCACTTTAGAATGCTTCCATTTACCAAAAGTTTACTTTCATATTAAAAATGTTTTTATCATTTTTATTGCAAAACAAAGATCTTGCTGTTATTTGGAAATGCCTTTTTGGAATGCTATTGTTTTCGAAGACATAGGCAGATTTTTGTTCTTATTTTAGATTTCTTCCATTAACCTATAAATGCAAATTCACACAATGTTTGTGAAGAGATTGATTTTTAATTTAAGAGATTATGAAGAGATTTCAATAATGTAAATATTTTCAAAGAGATTGAGGTTGATGTTAAAAATAGAGCATCCCTCTTTCTGAAGATGTTTTGTCCCAAACCATGCCCAAACACAGAGGTGGTTCTCGTGCTGTTTTGTCAACAAAATCTATATAATGCTTCGTGTGGTATCAGCAACTATTTATTAACAATAAGCCACTTGATAAAGAGATAAATTCATTGTTACTAAACGAAATTGTTATTTATATTTTTATTGTTCATTATATCAAGTGTGATGATAATTTTGGTGAAAGTTTTAAATTAATTACATTTTCAAGCATAAAAAATAGATACAAACAAACAAGCAAACAACCTACTCTTCTGATAAACAACAAACAAACAAACAAACAAGTATTATTTCGAACAGAATCTGTTTGTGATAACGATCTTGTTTTTTAATTTGGACGCTCAGCATGCAGTTGAAGCTATCTCGAACTCTCATCTCAGGGGAACGAAAATATTTCGAGATGGCGAGTAGACGAGATAACCGAAGCTAATTCAACCGTTGGAAGCTCTCAAGGGATATGCAAAACAGTTTGAGTTAATCGGGAGCTCGAGTTAACCGAATTCGGAGTTTAGCTTTAAATAATTTGCTGCTGGTTTTTCTGTTTAATGCTCAATTTTAGTAAAAATCATTCTTGATTTTTCATAAATATTTTACTGTAAACTTTGCATAGAAATAATGATTCTGACTGTGCATGTCAAAACCAAAACCACTAACGTGAACTTTTGAACCTTACGCTGATATTGTTATGCTCTTTATTGAAAATTGAGTACATAAATTAGTATCATCAAACTATGAATAGACCTGCCCTAAGTCTTATTTCATGCCAAATCAGAAATGTTTATTTCGTACTCAATATATCGAGGCAATGCCATATCGAGGGAATGCTATGAAAGTACTCAGCGAAATACGAAATAGATTTGGGGCAGGTCTAAACTATGAATGACAGAGTGTATTTTCTTCTCTCTATCAACTTTTCATTCATTAACCATAATCATCCAGAAACCACGATGATCTTTATAAACCCCAGGATAAAGATATTGCCAACTATTTCTAAACTTTGTATTCTTAGAGACAGTAAATCATTGAAGAGATTTTACATGTTAACCACCTGATTTCCCTCTTAAAGAGCAGTCCATGCCACGTCTTCCGTTGCCTTTTCTAAAATGCTTTTGCAGTCAAGCATTGTACGATAATATCTCACTGTTCAATAGTTCACAACAACTTTATTTTGTTTTTTTAAGAATAAAATTTTAGTATCTTACTTCAGGAGGTCTGAATTAAATTTTGGAATGCATTTTTTGAGTTATCTATTGGTAGAAAGGAAATTGCAATTAGCTGCAGGTGCCAAAAGAACTTGTTTTGAGAAATCAGCGTTTTACTAGATTACTTGAAATTTCATTTTATTGTATATTCCTTACACATTGTAGCCCCATCAGTCCAAAAGAGCGTTTCTCTGGATGCCGCGCAAATGCGCTAATTCAGAGATGGATTGGTGGTGAATTATTTCAATTATTAACCGTTTCACAAATATGGCCTACAGTAAACAATGGATGACGTCATTTGTTCTGAAAGCAGGCGTAGACGGAATTTTCAGAGGATTTGACACGAGTTTGTCCAATGGTTTATCTTCTGATTGATTTTATTGTTTGTTTGTGCTGCTCCCTGCAAAATAAAACTGACAGAGGATTTGCTTCTTAGCAGAACAATTTTGGGCGTCAAAGGATTAAGCCCATTGCGGTTCGTACGCCTAAAATAAACCTACTTTATGTCGAATTAGCTGGAGTCAATCAGACAATTTTTATCGAATTGCAATCACAAGATTTTCTTCTTTAATTCTTTGCTTTACAGATTTTCTTGTAGGTCATGCTACTTATCAAGATATGACACTCTCTGTTCAGGCCTAACAAATTGAGTTTTCATTCTCGTCTCACTTGATTTTTATCCAAAAAAAAGTTAGCCACGTTTGCTTCAGAGACAAACTGTGGTTGATAGTTTATAATATATGAATAGACATACTTGAGACAGTTCATGAATATGAGCCCTTCTCCGATGTACACTGTTTCTTTCTAGTTTCAGATTCTGTTCTCTTATGTCTGGGTTTAAATCTTTAGACACTTTGCTGCTGTGGAAATCATAATGGAAGCTCGGTTTGGAGGATTGGGTTGGAGGGGGCTTAAAAGGCGCTAGTATGATCCATTCACAACAACAAAATTATATCACATTTGAGTCAGCAGTGTTTATCTTATTTTGTAAAAAGTCAAAACTCGCCAAATTTTTTAATTTTAATAAAGTAACGTGGTTTATTTGATTAATTTAATCCTATAAGCTTAACCATGTAATCGTATCGAAATGTTTCGTTTATTTTTTAGGTGTGTTGTAATGTTGCTGGTCTAGGCAACAGTCGTTTATAATTCGTCATATAATTAAGTTTTGCATCAAAGATAAATTCGGTTACTTGTTTACCCTAACATTGTTTTTTCAATGCATCTAAACTTTTTACGAGAACAGCAACTTTTTACGAGAACAACGATCGGGTGTTTCTTATCATTTTGCTCCATTTCTTTCTCAAGTGTTCCTCATAAACAGTGTTGTCATACAAACAAGCTTTAAGAGAAGTGCAGTGAACCAAATGCACTATTTTCGTACTGTTGTGAAATTGTGCATCTTTGTTACTCTTGTTTTCAAATCTCTGAGCCTAACCCTTTCCTTGCATGTTTCTTATTATTCTTTTAGCAAATTTCTAAAAAGGAAGAAGTGTTAAAGTAATAAGTCTCATTTAAACATGACTTTATTAAAAATTTTACTTTTTCTGGCCTTTCTCTTTCATTTACAAAATGTATCTTTCCTCGTTCTGTAAAAGGTACCTTCAAAACTGAATTTAAACACAAAATGGCGGTTAACATAGTTGCATTTTATATCACACCTTAATTTAAGTTGGTATAAATTAGCTTGTGATGAGAATTTTTGGCGGTTCAGATGATAGGCGCCAAAAAGACTAAGTGAACAATTTGGCGGCGATGGAATCTGA
>JAYJMH010069314.1:0-11282 GCA_036873815.1 Phacellophora camtschatica | reverse complement strand
AGTGCGAGCGCAGCGAGCACTCCTACTTCCTAGTCTTCCGTTATAAAATTAGAAATGGGTAGCCCCACTCTCATGTGGAAATGATCATTACTCGTGGTTTGCTTGTGATATGTGGTGAATGGAAATATGGCATTATAACAGACGTTTTATGCACTCATCGGTACCCGCCGAATATCTAGAGTTAAATAATTTAAATTTTACAAAAGCTAAATTAGAAACTCTTCCGATAAAATGGTCGCTTACACATATCATAAAAATATTTGCGGCACATATATATATATATACCATGTGCAAGTCAAGTTATTTGTGTTGCAATTATAAAAATTATGAAAAGAAGGAAATCTTTGAAAATCTTATGATTCTATCAGATTTAAATCTTTGATTGGAAGATTAAATTGACACAAACAGTTGCACCGTTGCACAAATTTGCAAAAAATCAACAGTTTTAAATTTTTATCAAAACAGATTTTGCAGTTGACAATTAAAAACAATTTTGATTATCCCTAGGAAGTGAAAAGTTTTAAGCCACATGAAAAAACCAAAAATGTTTTAAAAAACATTGCTCGACGTCATCAATATGGTTGCTGACAAACACTTCACCTGTTGAGTGGAGGCGGGCATTTATTTACGTAAATTATATTCATCCACCCTCAAAAAAGCGTCTCTGCAGAACAAAGAACAGCATGTCACAACCGAAATTAAATCTTGTTTTTCTCTAAAGTTCTGGTTATGTTTGGTAATAGTTTGAGGTGATGTTAAAAAAATCCCGTTGAACTTCAAAACATTGTCATAAAACTTGGTGTTTTCTTGCTTTTTAATAAAATTTTGCGGCGTGAAATAAAATATCAAGACTATCAAGTAAAATAAAATATCAAGTGAAATAAAATATCAAGTGAAATATGAGACTATCAAGTGGGATAAAATATCAAGACTATCCTCTTCCGTAAAAAAGACATAGGCCAAAAATGCTCATCATACATAAGTTCCAAGTTATGGAATCAATTACCTTCTGACATTAAAACAGCAAATAACACAAACTCCTTCAAGCATTTGTTCAAAGACCAAAAATTGTTTCATGCAAAACTTACTGAAAAACGAAAACGGAGTTAGCATATACCGCTAATTCTATACACATCCTTTCTTTAAACTTTTAGTAAGATAAAAATTTGTTTATTACTTTCTTTTTTACACACCCCTAAAAGGGACCATCACAGAATAAAAGTCCCTCCGACCTGTCTGATGTTATCCCTGCCACTCTAATTAGGGGTTTGTGATCTTTTAAAAATTGTATATATCAATTTTTAAATATTCTTATATTTTAAAACTTTGTAAATATTTTAACCTTTATTTTAGATTTTAAAAAATTGTAAATTTTATGTTGCAAAATATTACATACATACATACATAGAGTTTTCTTCCAACTGAAAACCTTCCAGAAAAAAATATGGAGAGATAGGTGATGACGTCATGTAATGATTGTAGGTCGTTATGAAGTATCCTTTTTAGATTTTTTGGACAAGAGGCTAAAATTGTCAAATAACAAACAAGGATTGGTGCGTGAATTCGTGAGTGACATCAATTATGACATGGTCATCTTAAATATTGGCACACGTCTAAACTTGTGGTTTATTTTCGAGGAAGTAGATAAGAACATTAAATCAAGTTCAGGCAAATTGCCATGAAGCAGCAGAGCAAGAAGATGCTCAATATTACTCCACTATGATCAAAACAAACGAACCAGATATTGAAGATCGTGCACGGCCTAGTCCAACTGTTATCGAAGAGAAGGCAACCGGGGGCGCGTTAACGATGAACGGGAAACGGAAAACAGATCTCAATGAGAATTATGATGCAGACGAGAGCGAGTCCATTTCGTCAGATCTTGATTTTGCTGAAAGATTGAGACAATCGGAGAGTGAAAAAATTTCCGTTATTATGGATCACAATGATATGATGCGAAGATGTAACGAAAGGATTGACTCCTACCTCCATGAAATTCAACTTTTGCAAGAACACAATCGAAACATTCAGAGCGATCTGAGTGAATTAAGAGAACTTTGTTGCTACCTTGACGATGATAGAAGAAATTGCCGCCGAATTGCGAAAGAATGGCAAAGATTCGGTCGTTACACGGTGACTGTCATGAGAAATGAAGTGATTTCTTATTCGGATAAACTGAAAGGTCTCGAAGCAAAACAAAGTGACTTGATGAAGGAGAACGGGGAACTGAGGGATCTCTGTGTTTACCTTGATAAAAGTAGAAAGAGTGAAACTCAATCAAGTGATTCTGAACTGGAAAATGTTCTTAAATTTGTTGTTTGCAGCGAGTGTAAAAATCTGAAAAAAGAAAAAGATGACAGCGAAGTAATCTCCACTGTCCCTGGATTATCTTCAGATAAAATTACTGGTGTCGATCAAATTCAAAGTAAGTAGATTTGTATCGAAAGTCTGCGGAACAGGTTGTCTCATTGAAATGTTTTGAAAATTTTTTACGGGGAGATCAATGATGACCTGCTGTCTTCCTTTTCAATTTCAAGACCTGCCAATGGGTGTTATTATAAGTCTGGACACAATCCTCATGAGAAAAGAAATTTATGCAAATAATGCTGAAGGCACCACCTCCCCCCTTCTTAACGGACCTTTTTTAGAACAAAGCACGAGAAAACAAATAATGAATCCCTTAACGGACCCTCTTGGAACACCCTCGTGTGAACATGACTGTACAATAAAAACGTATTGTTTAAGTCGGAATGCCACCCCAAGAAACCCAAGCAGTTTCTTTAAATTTAATCAATTGATATAGAAATATTAGGCATTAAATTAACATATAGAATAGACTAGCCTAGCCTAATTTCAATTCATTAATTCAATATTACCCACTCCAGCTAATCGTTTAGATTTTGGAAAACTTTCACTGTTGCATTTATTCCCTTTTGTTATTGTGGTTAACGTTAAAAGTGTAATAAAACAATTTGTATTGCTGTTGACCCATCCTTGATTTTTAAATTATTTAGAAAACAGGTCAAGTTAATATTGATGAGATGATGATCATTATTTTGGGAATACTGTCAACTGTACACAAACAGACACTTCTGTAAAGTTGATATTTTGATTAAGTAGGCAGCAACACCACTCTCCAAATCCTGCCTAAGCTCGAAACCACTGGCACTGTGAGAAAACTGGTAATCCCTGGCCCTGAAAAGCCAATTTTTAAAGGAGACAAGGCCAGCCACATGACAAGGGGTGGAAATCTAAAATGGTATAAGTGATTTCACATGGTCTGGCAGTCCACAAAGCTTGGTTTATGACCGCTGACCCTGCAGTCTCATAAATTCTCTCCTAGGACCATAACTTTTTTTTATGTTCATTTATTATCACACATGTATTAATTGTTCAGAGTTCATTATTTATTGGGTTAAGCTATCAATGGATAATTCATTGTTCATATATTTGTTTTTAGGTTTTTAAGAAGACAGTAGAACAATTTCTTTTGTATTTAAAATTACTTTGTGGGTTATTGTTAAATCTTAGCCTATCTAATTATCCTGTATTATATCCCCTAGTGTTTATTAAAAGAATAAAATCAATGGAAAGTTTTTCATGTCATAAACCTGATAGACCTGATAGGAAGAGTAACAATCGTTGTTACCTTATCTTTCAGCTGGCCAACCTGATTATGTAAATAAACTTGAGGAAAGAATAAAGCAGCTTGAAGATGAAAGAGATTTTTTCATAACGGTTGGTTTTTTCTATTCTTCTTAGTTAATAATAGGTGTTTATTTTGAGCCAAAATCCTGTTGACACAGAGCAAATTCAACAACTGCAAGAAATTATGAATTTATCTATTTTGTGTCTGTCGGAAAATGGACTTTATTCCTTTGGACTCTGAGGGATACACCATTTATTTGCTTAATTATTTTGTTTCATATATTTGCAATGATCTTCAAATTGTTAAAGTTAACACCATTCGGCAAGACTCGAATAGTTAAAATATGAATTAAAAAATAACTAAAATATGTAGGACGCTGTGGAGGAGCTTGATTTGAAGTCAGTCCATGTGGGACGGTATGAAAGAGGCCATTTGATGCAAAATACTGATTAAAAGGGAATTGAAGATGTTTCCTTCATACAGTACCTTGATAGCCATTCTTTACGGAAATACAAATAGTATGAAAGAACTTTACTTTACGGAAATACAAATAGTATAGAACGGTTTTGTACTTTGTGCGACCCAAGTGAATCTAGACTGAGACTGGCACAATTGAAGCTAAACTGGCACAATCGACTGGTCATTATCAAACAAGAAAAAAATCCGACATAAAAGTTCACCACGTTTTAGGAAAATGCAAACCATCCACGTTTTAGGAAAATGCAACATTCACATTGTTCTCTATCGTTAAGCTCAGCCTCATTTCAATAAAACATTATAGTTAATCAATCAAATCACACTATTTCTAGCTTCTTCGATTTGATTAGTGCGACAAAAAGTTGTCGCAGGTGTCTTCGCAACTTTGTTCTTGTAGGATTACCAATCGCCCTTGTTGGCATTTAGTAATTCATTTCAATAGCCATAAAGCGACTGGTGTGACCTACAGCCGAATAGCCTGTGTGCAGACTCTGGGGAGGAGGAAGAAAAGAAGTCTGCATGCAGTGGGACGGTATGAAAGAGTTGTATTTGATGCAAAATACATTGAGGGGACCGCGGAGCACTCTGAAATTTTGAAAGTGCTCTAAAAGGACCGAACACCACGGAAAGGCAACCAGAGAACATTGAAAAATTAAGGAAAAAGTGATTTTAGCAAAAAATGGTCTTAGGTCTCACCGTACAACAACAAACGCATCTGTGTTTGCATCTACAAACTATCTGCGCTTGCAGGACTGCAGCTTGAAATCTATGAGGCTATAAATTTCAAATTGTTCTAAAAAACGACGCGCCGTCGTCGCAAAGGCAAATTTGAAGTTTCGGATATCGTCCGGCTATTTGCGATCAGGTTAATCAGTCCAAAATTGGAAATCAACATTGCACTATAAAATTGTTTTTTCCCCAAATTTGTACGGACCTGCATAGAAACAGGAAGCCCAACAGTGAAGTCCGACTCGTTGGTATTTTATTGTGAAAATCTCAGCAGTTTCCACAATTTTCTAAAGACATCTTTCACAAATTTTAATTGCTTGTTTTTACCAGCTTTTTCGTGGCTAATAACATTTTTTGGAAATAGATTTGATTATATCTGAATAACAGAACTGCCATGAAGTAATTCTTGAAATAATTCTATAAATCACATTTTTAGATTAATGTCGTGAGACGTTTCCAATTACCTTAAAAAATTCACACCAAGTGTCATTCATAAATGTCCTTCATAAAGTGACAATGAACCTCTATCGTTCTGACTTTTTGATAAATTAATGTGTTATTTTTAACAATCATATATTCGAACACTGAAATTTTACATTGTCGTTTTGACAACCTTGATATATATTGTTTCCTTCTTAACAGGAAATTTAAATTTCTGCAGTGGTATCACTGTTTGTTTTTTTTTCAAAACGGCACACGAAATCATATTTGTGTCAGACAGCTTCAGACAAAAACATTTGTCTTTTTTGTTTTTAAAACTTAACAGGATGACACAAATGAAAAGAAGTGACCTCGATCTTTTTTGTTTGACAAGTAATTCTTCTTGCAGCATTTCTTTCATGTCCAGCACATTTTTAAAATAAAAACTATTGGAACAATAACAATCCATATGTCAGACATGTCAGACGACTCCGGACACAACATATCATTAAGAAGCCAAGTGCAAACTTTTCCTATAAGAACAGACTTTATGAGAACATCGTGTCTCGAACTGTCAAAAAATAAGAACAAATTAAGAACGTGCTCAGCCTCGGATCCAATATTTCCAAAATGTTCAATTGTGAAATTATTTTTTCGGTGAATGAAATTCGGTGAACCACTTACTTTACAAATTACTTCTTATACAAACGCGAATGATACCAAACACGAATGTTCCCTATCCCAATGCATTGTTGAAAAAAAGCAGAAAAACTGGTTCACGTGTCAATTAGGATACATTTACAGAAGAAACATCTGTGCAAAACAAGAACAATTTAGGAATATTTCGACTGCAAAAATTAGCAGGTTCTTATGAGAAAAAAAGTGTACACGCGATGGAACCACGAGATACAACACGCATGTCTTAGTTTCAGGTTTACTTTCGATTAAAGTTCATGTAATTAGTAGCTTAATTATATTGGTTATTTTCTTTTTTGATTACTGTATCTTGTAGTTTGTTGTTATCCCTACTTTTTTCATGGCGTAATCACAGTGAGAAATTTATCCACGGAGGACGTTTTGCGCGGTTTTGCGCTTGCGCTTTGGTGCATTGAGGCTTGAATTCAGACTCCAAAAAAGTGATCAACATTCCTCCGAGCGTAAAGTTTGATCTTTAGAAGCCTTCCTTATTAAACAATTGAAAATAGGCGTGGTTTGGGTGTGGCACATAATTTTTATTTGTCTTTGTTCCTCCGGTCAGTGACCGAGCGACCTTAACGTTTTCCTGACTCTGCTTGACCTATTACATAATTCATGGAACCTGTCATAATTTTTATCAATTTTTGTTTTCCGAATTTTTACTCTCAATACGGTCTGAGAGAAATCTTTTATCGAAACCGTGACGACGGAAGCAATTGATCCTTTGTTCTTATCAAAACATCAAAGCGTCAAATCAGTGTATTTTTATTCGTGTTTCGCCGTTTAATAAAGATTTTTCAATGACCCTAATTCTTGCTTCGTTTACGATTACCAAAACCAAAAGGCAATTATAATTGTAACGCCACTCTTTCATCGTGATTACACGTCTTTGGCATTTGCTATTTCTGTAAGTCTTGCTTGCTTACAAACATTTTAATTTCCGGAAAGAATATACATTTAATTAAAATCTTAAGGAAACTCTTTCTTAGGCTTTGCACGTTTTTTATTTCGAACTTTTAAACTGAGGTTGTAATGAGCATTAAAAATAATGAACTATAGCCTAATAAAATTGGTTTCCTTTGGGGTCGGACACGAGCATACTACCGCATGTATTTTAACAGGAAGATAATTACGAGGAAGTTGGGGAGGTTCTTTTGAAGAAAAAACGATTTGAATTTTGCACGTTTTCTATTTCGAACTTTTAAACTGACGTTGTAATGAGCATTTAAATTAATGAACTATAGGCTAATAAAATTGGTTTCACATGGGGTCGGACACGAGCATACTACCGCATTTATTGTAACTTGGCCTAATGAGGAAGATAATTACAAGGATGTTGGGGAGGCTTGAATTTTGCACGTTTTCTATTTCGTACTTTTAAAATGCGTTGTAATCAGCATTTAAAATAATGAACTAAAGGCTAATAAAATCAGTTTACCAATGGGTCGGACACGAGCATACTACCGCATGTATTGTAACTGGGCCTAAAGATAATTACAAGGAAGTTGTTGAGGCTCCTCTGAAGAAAAAGCAATTTGAACTTTACGCGTTTTCTATTCCGAACTTTTAAACTGACGTTGTAATCAGCATTTAAATTAATGAACTATAGGCTAATAAAATTAGTTTCACGTGGGGTCGGACACGAGCATACTACCGCATGTATTGTAACTTGGCCTAACGAGGAAGATAATTACAAGGAAGTTGGGGAGGCTCTTTTGAAGAAAAAGCGATTTGAATTTTGCATGTTTTCTATTTCGAACTTTTAAATTGTCTTTGTAATGAACATTTAAAGTAATGAACTAAAGGCTAATAAAATCTGTTTCCCATGGGGTCGGACACGAGCATATTACCGCATGTATTGTAACTTGGCCTAACGAGGAAGATAATTACAAGGAAAATGGGGAGGCTCTTTTGAAAAAAAGCAGTTTGAATTTTGCACGTTTTCTATTTCGTACTTTTAAAATGCGTTATAATCAGCATTGAAAATAATGAACTAAAGGCTAATAAAATCAGTTTACCAATGGGACGGACACGAGCATACTACCGCATGTATTGTAACTGGGCCTAAAGATAATTACAAGGAAGTTGTTGAGGCTCCTTTGAAGAAAAAGCAATTTGAACTTTACGCGTTTTCTATTCCGAACTTTTAAACTGACGTTGTAATCAGCATTTAAAATAATCAATTAAAGACTAATAAAATCAGTTTACCATTGCGTCTGACACGTAACTTTAGCATACTGCCGCATACATTGTTTTGGGGGTCTTTTAGATAATTAAAAGGAAGTTGGTCAGGCTCCTTTGAAGAAAAAGCGATCTGGTGGATGTTTTTAATGGATGCTGTGCAGCTGGATTATTTTTCGGTCTTTTTGATCCATCACGCACAGATCCTTTGGTTTAATCAACATTTATTCAAAGTAGAAAATGCGCTAATACCACAGCGATATATTTCATCGCATTCCGGCTACGGAGTTCTTATCACGGTTCCAGATTTCCAATACGCTTTTGCTTCACTGCGATGGAAGTTTCTTGTCAGTGGCAAAATATTTGTGTTCTCACACATTGTCAATCTCCGATTCCTTTGCCAAAAGATGGAAAGCCAAGGTCATGTAAATTCTGGCCATGTTTTAATTATTTCAGGGCAATCTGCGCATGTGTTGGGGTTCTTGGTGGTCCTTTAATGTTCTGTACATTAGGCTAGAACGATTAGACCATGGGTTTGTTTTATTTTAATGAGCATAGGTGTTAATGCACACTTTTACCCAATTAACTGCCAAATACATGCATCTTCATTCCTGTTGGTTGATTAGAATAAATGAATGAATGTATGGTATAAGGTGAAATTGGCATCAGTTAAGTTCTACGCTTATGTTGTTTTTATTTTATTTTTAGATTATTATTTACGATGCATTGTTTCTTTGTACAAATGATTTTAAAATATAAATATTTGGATCTGGTAATTGGTGAGCGTCGTTCAGGATGTATATTATTTTGTTGAATTTTGATGCGCATCCTGATAAAATACTTTCCAAGCAATGCATCATGGTAAATTATTTTCCACCCAATGCATCTTGGTAAAAATGTTTCCACCTCCATTTTTGTATAACTTTTAAATTAATATTTTTATTTTACAGACTTTTTCGTCAAAGAAGGCATCCAAAGATAAAAAGAGAGTTTCCTTCTCTGTGCCTGAGGATGACTGCGATTCCTCGTCGGTAGGTCTAATTACATTTTCAATCACTTTGCGAAATTGCTTTTTTTCTTGGGCGCTTTTTAAGTGCTTCCACTGCGGAAGGAAATTATTATTTCTTCGAATTGCTGCTTTGAATTTATATGATTAGTTAATACATGTATTTTGCAGGCAATACACAATCTTCGGAGGGGGGGGGGGGGGGCACACACTTCGGCGATACCGTAATATTTTTGCAGATTTTGATATAGATTCTTAGAAGCAAAAAAATAGCCTTCAATTTACGCAATGCTAACCCAAGCAAATTGAAATCTAAGAGGAAATAGCGAAAGTTTAATTTCCTAGAGTTGCAATTATCGAGTGTTGAAAGGGTACTCAAATTATCTATGTATACTACAATTTTCGTTGCCAAAATTAAATATCCAAATTGAGATTAAAATTAAAAAACATTTAACTCATTTGACTGGTCCTATATAATACGCATTCAAAGTGTCAATCAAAATATCGAAAATAAGTTAGTTAGACGCTGCAAAGGAACGTGCAAATATGCATGCAAATAAACATGCAAATATGCAGACTTTCGTTTTTGGATGAAGACACTCTATATTTCATGAAAACGATTTTTTAAGATGGTCGTTCTCAAAAGTATATTTTGTTGACCACGTCACGTTCTAAAGGGCTCGCTGGCGTAAAATAAACCAGAAGATAAAATTCGAAAGCCCAAAATCCAACATGGCTTCTTGATCACACCTGCCAGTTGTGGATGAACTTTCAGATAAATATTGAAAATCTTTTCATAAGATTGTTGCGAGAACTTTTTTATAAAATGCATCCATCATGTGCCGGAGCTGGATTAAGTTATGCGTTATTTTTGACATAAGAAACCTAAGCTTTAAGTTTACGCTGTAAGTTTCTTATTGTTTTCATGAATGTTTGCGAATTCTGTACCCCCTACACTTCTAAAACACCTTAAAAATATTTTTCAAAGCATGTTCTGCACATTTAATGTCTACTTAATGTTATAACTTTCTGAGATACCAAAATAATTTACCCAAATCTCAGCCTAAAGTTCCTTATAGTGGTAGGCCTTAATTAGCGGTAAATTTAGCTGTTTTATATTGCAAAGCCTACATGAAATAAAAGAACGTATAATTAAAGGGGTGTGATAAAATCTGGTACCCAAAGGGTGCAAATTTGTGTGATGGAACTTCGTTTAAATGCATATTCTGAGTACCTGGTGGCATCTCCGATATAACGAGTTGTCCCTTCTTTGCAGTTATCGGAGCAAGACAGAGCCGAGATGGATTTTGTGATGCGATCACCGCCATTTAAAGGTAAAAACATTTTTTCGTTTCACCAAGATATGTAAGGGCTTGTAAGTAAATAAAGCAAGATCACAGTGCAACTTTATACATGATGGATGCCATATTTGATTTGTTTCAATTTCACTTTGATTTATTTGAAAATAGAATGTTTGCTTGACCAATTTGCAATAAAAGTCTGCACATGAGAAGAGTGATGTATAAACTAGACCTCATTTGCTAAAGGCTGGCTTACACGATCCAATTTTCATAAAATTTACTCCACATTTTATGTAATCAAAGTACTTGATCACATCATTTGATCGTGTATGGTTGCGCAAAAACAAATGTGACAAGATATCTGATCGCTGTTTTCAAGTGGCAATCCAAGATTTTCTATTTGAACACTGCTCAAAATACTTTTATGTGATCACGTGATTTCAAAGGAAACATAGCTGCAAAAAATTATGAGATATTAAATGGCACCTTAAGTTTTTCATCCTGAAAATGGCATTTAATTAATTACAGTAAAATCGTGCTTTTTATAAAAAACTTTATGAGATATTTAGACCCTGATTTCTGACCAGAACAATAGGAAAACAATATGTTAATTGGGATAGCAATAGGAAATAGAACAATATAAAACAATAGGTTAATTAAAGAAAAACAATAGCCTGAGGTCATAAACGAGTTTCTTAAATGTGGAACTTCCCTGTACCTTAATCGTTTCATTCTCGGCTAGATATTCCACAGGAGGCCCAATCGCGGAATATTTGCTCAAAAAATTGAATATAAATGAAATTCTTACCGCAAATGGTTGATT